>MU915267.1:665-16036 GCA_036418165.1 Cooperia oncophora
CGGCCATGTGACTTTTCAGTGCTCAATGGAAGTGCGGCTATTACTTTGCAAAATCTTTTTCTTCGGAGACATTATTTTCAGAGTGACCTTCTGAGATGGAAAAATTGTAGATGGTTCGGGAACAATTCAGTCATTGGTGCACTAACCTGCAGCGCCATGCCCCTTGTCTTGGAAACTCACACAACTTTTCAGATCTCATTTGTTGTGTGGAGAACGGTCTCTTCTACTTTGAAGGTAGACGAAGACATTCTTTATCTGGTGGGGCATACTTCTGCTCTGAATGAAGGAGTTCTTTGTAAGTGATAGGGCCGGTTAAAGGGGATGAACAACATCAAAGTTCTACCGTTCTCGCAGCCACCATTCTGAGCGGAGAGGAGGAGTGCGACGGCCCATGATACTTTTCAGTGCTCAATGGAAGTGCGGCTATTACTTTGCAAAATCTTTTTCTTCCGGAGACATTATTTTCAGAGTGACCTTCTGAGATGGAAAAATTGTAGATGGTTCGGGAACAATTCAGTCATTGGTGCACTAACCTGCAGCGCCATGCCCCTTGTCTTGGAAACTCACACAACTTCAGATCTCATTTGTTGTGTGGAGAACGGTCTCTTCTACTTTGAAGGTAGACGAAGACATTCTTTATCTGGTGGGGCATACTTCTGCTCTGAATGAAGGAGTTCTTTGTAAGTGGTAGGGCCGGTTAAAGGGGATGAACAACATCAAAGTTCTACCGTTCTCGCAGCCACCATTCTGAGCGGAGAGGAGGAGTGCGACGGCCCATGATACTTTTCAGTGCTCAATGGAAGTGCGGCTATTACTTTGCAAAATCTTTTTCTTCCGGAGACATTATTTTCAGAGTGACCTTCTGAGATGGAAAAATTGTAGATGGTTCGGGAACAATTCAGTCATTGGTGCACTAACCTGCAGCGCCATGCCCCTTGTCTTGGAAACTCACACAACTTTTCAGATCTCATTTGTTGTGTGGAGAACGGTCTCTTCTACTTTGAAGGTAGACGAAGACATTCTTTATCTGGTGGGGCATACTTCTGCTCTGAATGAAGGAGTTCTTTGTAAGTGATAGGGCCGGTTAAAGGGGATGAACAACATCAAAGTTCTACCGTTCTCGCAGCCACCATTCTGAGCGGAGAGGAGGAGTGCGACGGCCCATGATACTTTTCAGTGCTCAATGGAAGTGCGGCTATTACTTTGCAAAATCTTTTTCTTCCGGAGACATTATTTTCAGAGTGACCTTCTGAGATGGAAAAATTGTAGATGGTTCGGGAACAATTCAGTCATTGGTGCACTAACCTGCAGCGCCATGCCCCTTGTCTTGGAAACTCACACAACTTTTCAGATCTCATTTGTTGTGTGGAGAACGGTCTCTTCTACTTTGAAGGTAGACGAAGACATTCTTTATCTGGTGGGGCATACTTCTGCTCTGAATAAAGGAGTTCTTTGTAAGTGGTAGGGCCGGTTAAAGGGGATGAACAACATCAAAGTTCTACCGTTCTCGCAGCCACCATTCTGAGCGGAGAGGAGGAGTGCGACGGCCCATGATACTTTTCAGTGCTCAATGGAAGTGCGGCTATTACTTTGCAAAATCTTTTTCTTCCGGAGACATTATTTTCAGAGTGACCTTCTGAGATGGAAAAATTGTAGATGGTTCGGGAACAATTCAGTCATTGGTGCACTAACCTGCAGCGCCATGCCCCTTGTCTTGGAAACTCACACAACTTTTCAGATCTCATTTGTTGTGTGGAGAACGGTCTCTTCTACTTTGAAGGTAGACGAAGACATTCTTTATCTGGTGGGGCATACTTCTGCTCTGAATGAAGGAGTTCTTTGTAAGTGATAGGGCCGGTTAAAGGGGATGAACAACATCAAAGTTCTACCGTTCTCGCAGCCACCATTCTGAGCGGAGAGGAGGAGTGCGACGGCCCATGATACTTTTCAGTGCTCAATGGAAGTGCGGCTATTACTTTGCAAAATCTTTTTCTTCCGGAGACATTATTTTCAGAGTGACCTTCTGAGATGGAAAAATTGTAGATGGTTCGGGAACAATTCAGTCATTGGTGCACTAACCTGCAGCGCCATGCCCCTTGTCTTGGAAACTCACACAACTTTTCAGATCTCATTTGTTGTGTGGAGAACGGTCTCTTCTACTTTGAAGGTAGACGAAGACATTCTTTATCTGGTGGGGCATACTTCTGCTCTGAATGAAGGAGTTCTTTGTAAGTGATAGGGCCGGTTAAAGGGGATGAACAACATCAAAGTTCTACCGTTCTCGCAGCCACCATTCTGAGCGGAGAGGAGGAGTGCGACGGCCCATGATACTTTTCAGTGCTCAATGGAAGTGCGGCTATTACTTTGCAAAATCTTTTTCTTCCCGAGACATTATTTTCAGAGTGACCTTCTGAGATGGAAAAATTGTAGATGGTTCGGGAACAATTCAGTCATTGGTGCACTAACCTGCAGCGCCATGCCCCTTGTCTTGGAAACTCACACAACTTTTCAGATCTCATTTGTTGTGTGGAGAACGGTCTCTTCTACTTTGAAGGTAGACGAAGACATTCTTTATCTGGTGGGGCATACTTCTGCTCTGAATGAAGGAGTTCTTTGTAAGTGATAGGGCCGGTTAAAGGGGATGAACAACATCAAAGTTCTACCGTTCTCGCAGCCACCATTCTGAGCGGAGAGGAGGAGTGCGACGGCCCATGATACTTTTCAGTGCTCAATGGAAGTGCGGCTATTACTTTGCAAAATCTTTTTCTTCCGGAGACATTATTTTCAGAGTGACCTTCTGAGATGGAAAAATTGTAGATGGTTCGGGAACAATTCAGTCATTGGTGCACTAACCTGCAGCGCCATGCCCCTTCTTGGAAACTCACACAACTTTTCAGATCTCATTTGTTGTGTGGAGAACGGTCTCTTCTACTTTGAAGGTAGACGAAGACATTCTTTATCTGGTGGGGCATACTTCTGCTCTGAATGAAGGAGTTCTTTGTAAGTAGGGCCGGTTAAAGGGGATGAACAACATCAAAGTTCTACCGTTCTCGCAGCCACCATTCTGAGCGGAGAGGAGGAGTGCGACGGCCCATGATACTTTTCAGTGCTCAATGGAAGTGCGGCTATTACTTTGCAAAATCTTTTTCTTCCGGAGACATTATTTTCAGAGTGACCTTCTGAGATGGAAAAATTGTAGATGGTTCGGGAACAATTCAGTCATTGGTGCACTAACCTGCAGCGCCATGCCCCTTGTCTTGGAAACTCACACAACTTTTCAGATCTCATTTGTTGTGTGGAGAACGGTCTCTTCTACTTTGAAGGTAGACGAAGACATTCTTTATCTGGTGGGGCATACTTCTGCTCTGAATGAAGGAGTTCTTTGTAAGTGATAGGGCCGGTTAAAGGGGATGAACAACATCAAAGTTCTACCGTTCTCGCAGCCACCATTCTGAGCGGAGAGGAGGAGTGCGACGGCCCATGATACTTTTCAGTGCTCAATGGAAGTGCGGCTATTACTTTGCAAAATCTTTTTCTTCCGGAGACATTATTTTCAGAGTGACCTTCTGAGATGGAAAAATTGTAGATGGTTCGGGAACAATTCAGTCATTGGTGCACTAACCTGCAGCGCCATGCCCCTTGTCTTGGAAACTCACACAACTTTTCAGATCTCATTTGTTGTGTGGAGAACGGTCTCTTCTACTTTGAAGGTAGACGAAGACATTCTTTATCTGGTGGGGCATACTTCTGCTCTGAATGAAGGAGTTCTTTGTAAGTGATAGGGCCGGTTAAAGGGGATGAACAACATCAAAGTTCTACCGTTCTCGCAGCCACCATTCTGAGCGGAGAGGAGGAGTGCGACGGCCCATGATACTTTTCAGTGCTCAATGGAAGTGCGGCTATTACTTGCAAAATCTTTTTCTTCAGGAGACATTATTTTCAGAGTGACCTTCTGAGATGGGAAAATTGTAGATGGTTCGGGAACAATTCAGTCATTGGTGCACTAACCTGCAGCGCCATGCCCCTTGTCTTGGAAACTCACACAACTTTTCAGATCTCATTTGTTGTGTGGAGAACGGTCTCTTCTACTTTGAAGGTAGACGAAGACATTCTTTATCTGGTGGGGCATACTTCTGCTCTGAATGAAGGAGTTCTTTGTAAGTGATAGGGCCGGTTAAAGGGGATGAACAACATCAAAGTTCTACCGTTCTCGCAGCCACCATTCTGAGCGGAGAGGAGGAGTGCGACGGCCCATGATACTTTTCAGTGCTCAATGGAAGTGCGGCTATTACTTTGCAAAATCTTTTTCTTCAGGCGACATTATTTTCAGAGTGACCTTCTGAGATGGGAATATTGTAGATGGATCGGGAACTATTCAGCCGTTGGTGAACTAACCTGCAGCGCCATGCCCCTTGTCTTGGAAACGCACACAACTTTTCAGATCTCATTTGTTGTGTGGAGAACGGTCTCTTCTACTTTGAAGGTAGACGAAGACATTCTTTATCTGGTGGGGCATACTTCTGCTCTGAATGAAGGAATTCTTTGTAAGTGATAGGGCCGGTTAAAGGGGATGAACAACATCAAAGTTCTACCGTTCTCGCAGCCACCATTCTGAGCGGAGAGGAGGAGTGCGACGGCCCATGATACTTTTCAGTGCTCAATGGAAGTGCGGCTATTACTTGCGCAAAATCTTTTTCTTCAGGAGACATTATTTTCAGAGTGACCTTCTGAGATGGAAAATTGTAGATGGTCGGGAACTAATTCAGTCATTGGTGCACTAACCTGCAGCGCCATGCCCCTTGTCTTGGAAACTCACACAACTTTTCAGATCTCATTTGTTGTGTGAGAACGGTCTCTTCTACTTTGAAGGTAGACGAAGACATTCTTTATCTGGTGGGGCATACTTCTGCTCTGAACAAAGGAATTCTTTGTAACGGCATTAGGCCGTAAGGATGAACGAACATCAAAAGTTACCGTTCTCGGCACCATTGTGAGGGAGAGGAGGAATGCGACGGCCCATGATACTTTTCAGTGCTCAATGGAAGTGCGGCTATTACTTTGCAAAATCTTTTTCTTCGGAGACATTATTTTCAGAGTGACCTTCTGAGATGGAAAAATTGTAGATGGTTCGGGAACAATTCAGTCATTGGTGCACTAACCTGCAGCGCCATGCCCCTTGTCTTGGAAACGCACACAACTTTTCAGATCTCATTTGTTGTGTGGAGAACGGTCTCTTCTACTTTGAAGGTAGACGAAGACATTCTTTATCTGGTGGGGCATACTTCTGCTCTGAATGAAGGAGTTCTTTGTAAGTAATAGGGCCGGTTAAAGGGGATGAACAACATCAAAGTTCTACCGTTCTCGCAGCCACCATTCTGAGCGGAGAGGAGGAGTGCGACGGCCCATGATACTTTTCAGTGCTCAATGGAAGTGCGGCTATTACTTTGCAAAATCTTTTTCTTCCGGAGACATTATTTTCAGAGTGACCTTCTGAGATGGAAAAATTGTAGATGGTTCGGGAACAATTCAGTCATTGGTGCACTAACCTGCAGCGCCATGCCCCTTGTCTTGGAAACTCACACAACTTTTCAGATCTCATTTGTTGTGTGGAGAACGGTCTCTTCTACTTTGAAGGTAGACGAAGACATTCTTTATCTGGTGGGGCATACTTCTGCTCTGAATGAAGGAGTTCTTTGTAAGTGATAGGGCCGGTTAAAGGGGATGAACAACATCAAAGTTCTACCGTTCTCGCAGCCACCATTCTGAGCGGAGAGGAGGAGTGCGACGGCCCATGATACTTTTCAGTGCTCAATGGAAGTGCGGCTATTACTTTGCAAAATCTTTTTCTTCGGAGACATTATTTTCAGAGTGACCTTCTGAGATGGAAAAATTGTAGATGGTTCGGGAACAATTCAGTCATTGGTGCACTAACCTGCAGCGCCATGCCCCTTGTTTGGAAACGCACACAACTTTTCAGATCTCATTTGTTGTGTGGAGAACGGTCTCTTCTACTTTGAAGGTAGACGAAGACATTCTTTATCTGGTGGGGCATACTTCTGCTCTGAATGAAGGAGTTCTTTGTAAGTGATAGGGCCGGTTAAAGGGGATGAACAACATCAAAGTTCTACCGTTCTCGCACACATTGAAGGGGAGAGGAGGAATGCGACGGCCCATGATACTTTTCAGTGCTCAATGGAAGTGCGGCTATTACTTGCAAAATCTTTTTCTTCAGGAGACATTATTTTCAGAGTGACCTTCTGAGATGGGAATATTGTAGATGGATCGGGAACTATTCAGCCGTTGGTGAACTAACCTGCAGCGCCATGCCCCTTGTCTTGGAAACGCACACAACTTTTCAGATCTCATTTGTTGTGTGGAGAACGGTCTCTTCTACTTTGAAGGTAGACGAAGACATTCTTTATCTGGTGGGGCATACTTCTGCTCTGAATGAAGGAATTCTTTGTAAGTGGTAGGGCCGGTTAAAGGATAGGAACAACCATCAAAGCTCGTCCACGTTTGGCACCATTGTGAGGGAGAGGAGGAATGCGACGGCCCATGATACTTTTCAGTGCTCAATGGAAGTGCGGCTATTACTTGCGGAAATCTTTTTCTTCAGGCGACATTATTTTCAGAGTGACCTTCTGAGATGGGAAAATTGTAGATGGATCGGGAACTAATTCAGCGTATTGGTGACACTACTGCAGTCGCCATTGCCCTTGTCTTTGGAAACTCACACAACGTTTCAGATTCCTCAGTGTGTTGGAGAAGAGGCTCTCTTCATACTTTAAAGTACGTACGAAGAATTCTTACACTGGTGGGCATATTCCTGATCTCTGAATAAGGAAGTCCTTTGTAAGGTAGGGACTGGTTAAAGGGGATGACAACATCAAAACCGTTCTAACCGTTCTCTTAGACAGTTTGAGGAGAGAAGGATGCGACGGCCCATGATATTTCAGTTCCTCAAATGAAGTGCGGCTTTTAGTTGCGAATCTTTTTCTCGGCCGAACATTATTTTCGAGTGACTTTCTGGATGAGGCAATATGGTGGACGGCCATCGGGAACTATTTCAGCGGTGGTGAAACTAACCCTGCGAGCCGCGCATGCCCTTGTCTTGGAAACGCACACAACTTTTCAGATCTCAGGAGTTGTGTGGAGAAGGGTCTCTTCTACTTTGAAGGTAGACGAAGACATTCTTTATCTGGTGGGGCATACTTCTGCTCTGAACAAAGGAATTCTTTGTAAGTGGTAGCACCGGTTAAAGAGGATGAACAACATCAAACCTCCGTACCGTTCTCGCAGGCACCATTGTGAGGGAGAGGAGGAATGCGACGGCCCATGATACATTTTCAGTGCTCAATGGAAGTGCGGCTATTACTTGCGGAATCTTTTTCTTCAGGCGACATTATTTTCAGAGTGACCTTCTGAGATGGGAATATTGTAGACGGATCGGGAACTATTCAGCCGTTGGTGAACTAACCTGCAGCGCCATGCCATTGGTACTTGGAAACTCACACAACTTTTCAGATCTCATTTGAGTTGTGTGGAGAACGGTCTCTTCTACTTTGAAGGTAGACGAAGACATTCTTTATCTGGTGGGGCATACTTCTGCTCTGAATGAAAGGAATTCTTTGTAAGTGGTAGGGCACCGGTTAAAGAGGATGAACAACATCAAAGTTCGCTACTTCTCGCAGGCAATATTTGGCAGGAGAGGACGCGCCAGGGAATGCGACGGCCCATGATACTTTTCAGTGCTCAATGGAAGTGCGGCTATTACTTGCGGAATCTTTTTCTTCAGGCGACATTATTTTCAGAGTGACCTTCTGAGATGGGAATATTGTAGATGGATCGGGAACTATTCAGCCGTTGGTGAACTAACCTGCAGCGCCATGCCCCTTGTCTTGGAAACGCACACAACTTTTCAGATCTCAGGAGTTGTGTGCCGTGGAGGAAAGGGTCTCTTCTACGTTAAAGTAGACGAAACATTCTTAACTGCGTGGGATACTCTCCGCTCTGAATAAAGGATCCTTTGTAAAGCGGTAGACCCTTAAGGGGTCGATGACAAACATGCAAAACATCCGCTACCGTTGCTTTAGCGCACACATTGTTGAAGGGAGAGAAGGATATGCGCGGCCATGATACTGTTCAGTGCTTCAATGGAAGTCGGCTATTATCTGCATAATCTTTTTCTTCAGGGCATTATTTTTCAGAGTGACTCTGCTAGATTGAGATATGTGTAGACGGATCTGGGAACTATCGTCAGCCGTGGTGCAACTAACTGCCAGCGCCATGCGCTTGTCTTACAGGGAAACGCACACAACTTTTCAGATCTCAGGAGTTGTGTGGAGAAGGGTCTCTTCTACTTTGAAGGTAGACGAAGACATTCTTTATCTGGTGGGGCATACTTCTGCTCTGAACAAAGGAATCTTTGTAGTGAGTCACGGTCTAAACGAGCAATGCAACACACACTCAAACTCCCCCGTCACGTTCTCGCAGGCACACTTGGTGAGGCGAAGGAAGAATTGCGACGCATGATAATTTTCCCACGTGGATCCAATGGAGCTGCGCGGCTCCATTAACCTTGCGGACTCTTTTCTTCAGCGCACATCTATATCTCAGCAGTAGCACCTTTTTTTTTCTGGGGAGAATTGGGGGAATATTGTTAGACGGGATCGGCGGAAATATTCGCCGGTTGGTGAACGTAACTTGCCGCGCCAATGGCCTTGTCTGGCAAACGAACACACTTTCAGATCTCAGGAGTTGTGTGGAGAAGGGTCTCTTCTACTTTAAACGTAGACGAAGACATTCTTCAACTGGTGGGCATACTTCTGCTCTGAATAAAGGAATCCTTTGTAAGCGGTAGGACCGCTTTAAAGGGGATGAACAACATCAAACATCCGTACCGTTCTCTTAGGCACCATTGTGAGGGAGAGAAGGAATGCGACGGCCCATGATACTTTTCAGTGCTCAATGGAAGTGCGGCTATTATTTGCGAAATCTTTTTCTTCAGGCGACTATTATTTCAGAACTTGACCTTCTGAGATGAGATATATTGTTAGACGGCATCGCGGATACATATTCAGCGGTTGGTGAACTACCTGCGCGCCATGCCCTGTCCTTGGAAAACGCACACAACTTTCAGATCTCAGGAGTTGTGTGGAGAAGGGTCTCTTCTACTTTGAAGGTAGACGAAGACATTCTTTATCTGGTGGGGCATACTTCTGCTCTGAACAAAGGAATTCTTTGTAAGTGGTAGCACCGGTTAAAGAGGATGAACAACATCAAACCTATTTTTTCCGCTACCGTTCTCTTAGGCACCAGTGTGAGAGGCAGAGAAGGATTGGACGGCCCATGATATTTTCCGTGCTCAATGGAGAGTGGCGCCTTATTATTTTGGACGAAATCGTTTTCTGCAGGCGACATGATTTTTCAGGAGTGACCTTCGTGAGATGCAGAATATTGGTAGACGGCATCGGGAACATTCAGCTCGTTGGTGAAACTAACGCTGCCACGCCTATGCCTTTTTGGCATAACGCACACAAATTTTTTCAGATTAGGAGTGTTGGAGAAGGGTCTCTTCTACTTTGAAGGTAGACGAAGACATTCTTCATCTGGTGGGGCATACTTCTGCTCTGAACAAAGGAATTCTTTGTAAGTGGTAGCACCGCGTTTAAAGGGGCATGAACACACAAACCTCACGTACCGTTTCTCCGCCAGGCACCTTGGTGAGGAGAGGAGGAATGCGACGGCCCATGATACATTTTCAGTGATCAATGGAAGTGCGGCTATTACTTGCGGAATCTTTTCTTCAGGCGACATTATTTTCAGAGTGACCTTCTGAGATGGGAATATTGTAGACGGATCGGGAACTATTCAGCCGTTGGTGAACTAACCTGCAGCGTCATGCTTGTCTTGAAACGACGCACACAACTGTTTCAGATCTCAGGACGTTGTGTAGGAGAAGCGTTCTTCTATTTGAGGCTTAGGCCGATAATTCTTTTATCGTGGTGGGCATCTTCTGCTCTGAATAAAGGAATCTTTGTAAGTGTTAGCCGTTAAAGGGATGAACCAACATCACCTCTCGGCCGCTTTCTCGCAGGCCACCTTTGTGAGGGAGAGGAGGAATCGACCGGCCCATGATTACAATTTTTCTTTTTTCACGTTCTGTTTTTTTTTATTTTTTTTTGTGCGGCGCTTTTCAATGGAAGGCTGCGCTATTACTTGCGGAATCTTTTTCTTCAGGCGACATTATTTTCAGAGTGACCTTCTGAGATGGGAATATTGTAGACGGATCGGGAACTATTCAGCCGTTGGTGAACTAACCTGCAGCGCCATGCCCTTGTTTGAAACGCAGAACTTTTCAGATCTCCAGCGAGTGTGTGGAGAAGTGTCTCTTTATACTTTGAAGGTAGACGAGACATTCTTTATTCTGTGTGGCATACTTCTGCTCTGAATAAAGGAAATCTTTGTAAGTGGTAGCACCGGTTAAAGAGGATGAACAACATCAAACCTCCGTACCGTTCTCGCAGGCACCATTGTGAGGGAGAGGAGGAATGCGACGGCCCATGATACTTTTCAGTGCTCAATGGAAGTGCAGCTATTACTTGCGGGAAAAAAAAATTTCCTTATTTTTTTTTTTTTTTCTTTCAGGAGACCATTATTTTCAGAGTGACCTTCGAGATTGAGAATATTGGTTGATGTATCGGGAACGATGCAGGCGTTGGTGCATATCGAACGCGCGCCATGCCTGTCTTGAAACGCACACAACTTTCAGATTTCAGAGTGTGTGTGGAGAGGCGTCCTCTTCTACTCTTGGAAGGTAGACGAAGACATTTCTTTATCTGGTGGGCATACTTCTGCTCTGCTCTGAATAAAGGAATTCTTTGTAAGTGGTAGCACCGGTTAAAGGGGATGAACAACATCAAAGTTCCGTACCGTTCTCGCAGCCACCATTGTGAGCGGAGAGGAGGAATGCGACGGCCCATGATACTTTTCAGTGCTCAATGGAAGTGCGGCTATTACTTGCAAATCTTTTTCTTCAGGAGACATTATTTTCAGAGTGACCTTCTGAGATGGGAATATTGTAGATGGATCGGGAACTATTCAGCCGTTGGTGAACTAACCTGCAGCGCCATGCCCCTTGTCTTGGAAACGCACACAACTTTTCAGATCTCAGGAGTTGTGTGGAGAAGGGTCTCTTCTACTTTGAAGGTAGACGAAGACATTCTTTATCTGGTGGGGCATACTTCTGCTCTGAATAAAGGAATTCTTTGTAAGTGGTAGCACCGGTTAAAGAGGGATGAACAACATCAAAGTTCCGTACCGTTCTCGCAGGCACCATTGTGAGGGAGAGGAGGAATGCGACGGCCCATGATACTTTTCAGTGCTCAATGGAAGTGCGGCTATTACTTGCAAAATCTTTTTCTTCAGGCGACATTATTTTCAGAGTGACCTTCTGAGATGGGAATATTGTAGATGGATCGGGAACTATTCAGCCGTTGGTGAACTAACCTGCAGCGCCATGCCCCTTGTCTTGGAAACGCACACAACTTTTCAGATCTCAGGAGTTGTGTGGAGAAGGGTCTCTTCTACTTTGAAGGTAGACGAAGACATTCTTTATCTGGTGGGGCATACTTCTGCTCTGAATAAAGGAATTCTTTGTAAGTGGTAGCACCGGTTAAAGAGGATGAACAACATCAAACCTCCGTACCGTTCTCGCAGGCACCATTGTGAGGGAGAGGAGGAATGCGACGGCCCATGATACATTTTCAGTGCTCAATGGAAGTGCGGCTATTACTTGCGGAATCTTTTTCTTCAGGCGACATTATTTTCAGAGTGACCTTCTGAGATGGGAATATTGTAGATGGATCGGGAACAATTCAGTCCGTTGGTGCACTAACCTGCAGCGCCATGCCCCTTGTCTTGGAAACTCACACAACTTTTCAGATACTCAGTTGTGTGTGGGAACGGTCTAGTCTACTTTCAGACCGTAGACGAAGGACATTCTTACACTGGTGGGGGCATACTTCTGCTTCTGAATAAGGAATTCTTTAAAAAATTCTCTTAAAATAAGTGATAGGGTACGTTGGAGGAAATGAATAACGGAGATCCCTATGTGAAAACTGTAGATGATTAGGCCGTACAGGGCAGCAAGCGAAGGAAGTTGCTTCGTTGTAATTTGTGAGGCTCAGTGAGGCTCTGATAGATTAAACTCCTGAGAGTGAGGTCATTTGATCGGACGGACTACATTTTCGTGCTGGTTTATGGCTTAGTCTTGTTCGGGTGTATATTTGTTGCGAGTTGTACTCTCACAATTATCTTTCCTATCTCCACGATATTGTTCGGTAACCGTCTAATACAATAATGATTCGGTCGATGCTGTGGAAAATTAGGAGTACGACCTACTTTCATTTGCGAAATATGTATTGGATGCGATGTACCTACCCTCGGGAAACTGAAATTCACCATGGGTTCTTAATAGGCTCTTGATGACTTAACATACATACGGTTGATTTTCTAATGGCTAGATTTTTCAGTCTGAAAAATACTCTCGAATTCTCGACCTGTGCAACGCAAGCGCTTATGAGGCTCACCTAGAGTTTTCTGCATCAAAAGCGGGAAGAGGTGAAGGTCTTTATTGAAGAAAATTTTCTTTCTTGATAAATTTTTTTTGAGGTTTTCAAAGGAGCACTTCATTGAACACGACGTTTTTTATCAGATTTGTGGGCGAATTGATTTTGATCCCGCTAGGGTTTCTGGCGCGAGAGAGAGCTACATATAGTTGTCCGTGAGTGAAAACTTCTTCGGGGAGATAAACGCCAACTTTATTGAACGACTGTCCCTGTGCTTTATTGATTGTCATTGCAAACGATACTCGCACAGGGAACTGCCTTCGACGAAGCCGAAAGGGACTCTTTTGTCCCAGTAATTGTCGATTCGTGGTAATCACAGCGAGCTGTCCTCTTCTGTCTCCACAGATGAACTTGCAGCCAAGAGTGTAACGCCCGAGCGTTTCTACTTTCAGCCTCGTTCCGTTACAGAGTCCATTTGCTACATCGAGATTTCTGAGTAGCATTACTATCGCCCTTTCTTCAGACGTAACTCATGTGGCGGCATACCGGTGGGAGTGAGCGAGTTTAGATATTCCTGTTGAAAAAGTTGCTCTCCTTGTCCATCCTGGTAGATTGCTTCGTCGACACTCTTGTAGGTGTGTTCATCTTGCGATCGTTCCACTGAGAGGCGGTCAAGAGCAATATCATTGAGTCGCTGCACATGAAGATTTTTAGGTGCCAAAATGGCACACTCGCATAACTCAGATGTGCTCCTAGGGTCAAGAGTGTCTCCGAAAATCTCCGTTACGATATCTGTGTGGCACATCATGCTCTCGGGCACTTCTACGCAGCTATCGGAGTCGTTGCAGCTGCCGTTACCTATTTCGAGGAGGCGTTCATTCCAATCGCTTCCAGCTTCTCTTGCTCTCATGTTGACGGCTAGACGGTGGATAGAAAACAATGGCCATAGAAAAGACCTGTGAACACAGGCCTTCAACGAAATCTTCCCTTTGACCGTGTTCAACTACTGGCAGAACCTGACGGAAATCGCCACCAATAACTACAACCTTCCCTCCGAATGGCTCATCATTCTGCATAATATCTTTCAATAGAACGTCCACTGCTTCTAGAGCAGCCTTCGGTGCCATGGAGATTTCGTCCCAAATGATCATATCTACAGCCATCAGTTCTCTAGCCTCCCTTTGTTGACGTTTCATTGAAGAGCTCCGGCTTCCGTCTCCAATGTTCAGTTTGAAAAGAGGAGCTTACCGTTCGCCCTCTCGGCAGTAGATTTGCTGCTATTCCTGTCCATGCCACGCATGCCACTTGGCGTCCTCTTCCAACCGCAATATCGTAGACGGTGTTGTATAAGTAAGTTTTGCCACTTCCTCCTGGACCATCTATGAAAATGCACCGATTTCTAGGCCTCTCCAGTGCACCAATGATGTCGTCTGCTGCCGCCTTTTGCCTTTCATTGAGAGTTTCATAGCGAAGGAGGCCGTTCCTCTCGTGTTCTTCACGATCCACAGTAACACTAAGAAGTGCAGGGCGTTCAGGTACCGGTGGTGGGATTATCTCCCTCAGGTCTGTACCGATGAGTGCCATTCGATCGAGAACATCAAAGTACGCGAGGGCTACCGCACGCTCACGATCGACGCCTCGGTGGATGAAATCATCGGACATCACATAGGAAAACCGTTCCACAATTCCTGTGCTTGAACAACCTCGGAGAAGCAGAGTAGGCAGGCGAAAAAGCTTCGAGTACATGCTGCCGACTGATACTGAGCGGCCTTCCTCTAAACTTTGACGGAAATATCTGTCGTCATCCAAGAAGCCTGCACGCTTTGCTGCTTCTGCAAAAGTGTCGTATACGACACCGTCCACCGTTCGCAGATCTTCGAAAGAGGTCTTCCCTTTTGTATTCAACAAAAGTATTCTGAGGCAATATCGTTCATAGTCCCGAGGCGAAACAGGTGAACATTCTGCCAATCTGTTTTCCAGAGCGTCTTCTTGGTGACCAACCACGGCGTGGCTCAAAAGTGAAATACTCAGGCAGCTGGTAGTAGTAAAGCTCTCGAGCGTCAATCGCAAAATCGGAGCGTACACTGCCATCAGCCTGAGCATATTGCCTGTTGAGCTCAAAGTACGCCGTAAGGGTTGTAAAGGACCGATGAGCACGATCCAGATAACGCTGTTCTTGCCCTTGCACAAAATGCACCGTTTGGAAGTCAGGAAGATGTACAGCTAATCTGTAAACCGTGTGCGACTTTTCTTGCATTGTAAAGCCGAAGATTCTGTACATACTTTGAGGCGCACATACGTAGCGAGTGTTCAAGTGCTGTTTAATTTCATCGAAGTTTGCGTTGTTGTCGCCATTCTCATCACTTTCGATGTTAATGCGAGCACGATCTGGCCCTTTATAGATGTACTTATAGAGATATTTCACAGCCGATATCATTCCACAAATCTCCAGATTCACATGACAGTCAAACTTCATCAGAAGGTACGGATTTGATGGCACGACCCATTCGTCACCGTAAAGAACACCATTGATCTCGGCAGGTGATAGGTTACGACGTCGGTAGTTGGGGTAACCATCCACATCAACCGAAGTTCTTTCCCGTATTTGCTTCGGGAATCGTTTAGAACAGGACCCGTTCCGCATGCAAGGAGAGTCCATCTGACCACACTGCCTGTGAATCATATAAGAAGTTACAGCAGCGTGAAGTCCGGTTCTTCTACAGGATTTGGGATTTCCGCACATATCGATCTGTCTACATCATCTGCAGTTCGCACTCTCCACTCGTCCTTCATAATAAGGAG
>MU915268.1:0-11899 GCA_036418165.1 Cooperia oncophora
TTTATTACGGTCTACGGACAACTAAACTCAATCCCTTTAATGGCGCCAACTTTCTGTTTTTCTCTGCGCTCTCACGTGCATGGCGTTCTGTGACCACTCTGACCTTTCACATTCCAACTTTTCACGCATGATAAGTGGCTCAACCACACCGGCATCCCTCTCCTTTCGGAAAAAAATCTTCTGGTTCGCGACATGTTTTTGTACCTCTAGATGCCTTTGCGGCCACGGTTCTCTTCTGCTCTGCGCTCCAGCTTTTCGCTGGAGGACGTCCACGAAAAGTTCCAATTGTCATTCAACCTTCTAACGAGCGCCCCGATTACCGCTCTCTTAGAGATGTCGTATAGTGACCTCATGCGACATATACTCCGTATCCCGGAGAAGGAGAGGGCGTGGCCGTGCACATTTGAACAAGGCGTAGTATTCTTCTTTGGTGGAATTTTGCCATTCCTGCCATCTTGCCTTGTATTGGACAAAGACATTGTTTCAAAACGACATTATCCCACCGAGAGCGTGTTTGCCGCTACGTTCTCGTGGAGCTCGCGGCCACGCCCCCTCCATCTCTGGTACATGGAGTCTATCTTGTAAACAATAGCAGTACGATGCCGTGCTTCTAGCGGCTGTGCTACCTCTGCTAAAAACAAAAACAAGGGCAGGAAAAACAGTGGGACGGTCGTTGAAATATGTGGGGAAAACGAGAATACAGCAACGGGGGTGAGGGAAGAGGCGTTGTCAGACAACCACCCCTTTACCCACCCCCTCCCCCGCCTCTCCTCCCACCAGGCCAGTTTACCAACGTTTCTCAGCTCTCCAAAAATCTTCCAGTTTTGCCGTTCAGCTGTTGAGAGGGATTATATATCATTCTCGCTTTCTTGCTTTTTTATTCATTCGTTCAATCGATTAGTCGATCAACCAGGCGACCATTTGCTCACTCATTCGTTCATTCATTACTTCATTCATTCATTTCTTCATTCATTCATTCACCTTTTAGTTCATCCCTCCATCCATGCCTACATTCTCTTTCTGTGTTTTCACTATACCATACCAGGAAGGCAACTTTCTCATCCTTAACTCAATCTGTCCACTGAATTTCTATGGTGACCGATGACATCACAAAGCTTCTGAGATCCCATTGGAAATCTTCGCTCTAATCGCTCGCTTAAAAGCATCGTGAAAGGAAATTGCGTGACTTTCCAAAAATATATACATTAGGCTTCGTGCCTCATAAAAAGCCTGAAAGTAATGGAAAGTGGGTCCATTTCGATGTGATGAAAGGAAAGGAAAGCGAAAAAGCCAGGGAACATCGAATGATTTACATTTCCATCGCGTAAGTGCGGCGACTTGGCATCTACAAGGCGGCGCTTTTCGACTCAGGCGAGCTCAAGTAGATCGATCATTACCGATCTAGTCCCCATTTCCCACTTCTTAGGTCAACGCGAATACGTCTGCCACCTCGGTTCGGCTTGGGAGGGGCAGTTTGCTGTTCGCTAATCCTGTGCTGAATCATGTTAACTAACAGGTTTGAGCTCGGCGAGACCTGTAAGTACATGGAAGTTGCGAGGTGATACAAGTGAGCCACACTGGTTACAGGAGCTTACAGGTTTCCCTATAGAAGCTTCCGCAACTACTGTAAGGTGCCCCCACCAAGCCGAACTGCGCCCTGGAATCTAATAACATTCTTCCTCCTCGAGATCACGAGATTTCGTTAACGCTGCAGATACTATCATTTCTTCAACATCTTCCTATTGGAGGCAAGAGGAGCACGACTAAATCCAAAGGTGGGCCCGGGCTCTATACTCCTAACAAACAATATTGCGCCTCTGAGCAGGCGCTGCGTGGCGCCTTTCCCCGCCAAGGGCACAGTTACAGCGCCTAACCAAGGCGCACATGTCGTCCTACGCCCCCATCGCGTCATCCGCCCACAAATGGCCGTGCAGTCACATCGACGCCGTTATTCTGATCGCTTCACTTATGAAGCCTTACTACATGGACAAAATAAGTTAATGCGTGCAGCCGGGCGGTTGTGTGGACAGCGGGAAACTCGTCCGGAAATGCTCGTCCGATGCCGCAGAAACAAATTTTTTTCCGTAACACCATTTTGACCGTTCCACATCGCCTTTTCATCATTGTCCCACTGAATGGGAAACACATGAACCGCTCAGAAGGACTTGTTATTCAAAATTGCGAAAAAAAATCAGAAGTGAATTACCACTTCCATCCGATGACTCAGTTTTTTATGTCACATGATTACGTCTTGCAACGTATGAGTTTGCACGTGACGGCACCTGTTGCGCTTTGTTTCAGGAAGCGCTTTTGGCTCCACCCCCATGTCCGCAAACTGTCCTCAAAGGTGGTTTCGAATGTTGAAATCTCTTCACAGATCAGATCCTTTTTGCAAGAGATTCTGCTCTTACGTTCCGCTTGGAATCAGTTGGGGAAGGTTTAGTTTAAGAAGAAGGTTGAATTTTGTGTACGCGATTACCTGTAAAGATATTCAAAGGGTAGAGGCATTTATTCTGAAGGGGCAAGCAAAAGGACTGGGTGAAAGAAAAGTATGATATTCGTCAATGACATACCTGCGGGGAGCAGTTTGAGCGACCGGGGGGGGCTATTATGTACTGAGTCGCAAAAGGGCAAAATCCACCCCCTCGTCAAACTGCACGGACCCCTCGCTCAGCAGAGTCGTAAGGTTCCTGTCTTTCCCAAGCAGTCCGGTTCGTAATCCTGAGGATTGTGAAGATTGTCCTACTCTCGCCGCTTCACACTGATGACGGAGCGCCTTCGGGCCGTCCTCGTTCCCATCCAGTCTGGCGCCAATAAGGTATCCGGTATAAGCGAATGAACTTGATGACGCCGCGCAGCGTACTCTTCACAGGCCACATGGACACGCGAGACAACCTCTGAATTATAAACTGGATTACTTGGACAAAGAAAGAGCCCTGTGAATTGGTTGGTAAGTAGGTCTCGCGACTGAGTGGATCAGTCGGGTCTCGGTACTGAAGTGGATCCACCAGGTGAAAGTAGCCATGTTCAGAAATGACACGGGCACGGATTAAAACCGAAATGCCCCACAATACGCTGAATATTACCGCAGCCAAACGCTCCTTGTTTTCTGGAATTTTGAAATGCGATGCCGATTTTACTTGAAATATGGAGATGTCCTCTTCAGAGATGTCCCCAGTGCGATGAGCTACCCTGTTTTGCCTCCTCAGATGACATCACTTGAGTCAAATTCTGCGTTCCGGATTTCTTTTTGCGCTCAGATGGCTCTTACTCTTGGTTTTGTTAGGGCATGACTGGCATGTGATCGATGGGGAAGAGAAGAAAGACCATCATTTTAACGCTCACATTTTCAGCTTGCGAGCAATATAGCGCTGTGAATGAAGTTGCTGTTTTGCTTTGACTGAGTTTCCCTTCTCTACAGGCCCGAGCGAGCCATCGATACCTTGCTTAGGAGAAAAATAATCAAATAGCATTTTGCTCTGGTCCTTTGGGAGGAGTCACTTGGGCGAAAGCGCTCCCCTCATTGGTGCGCTGCTCTTCGATGCAGTCTTAAAATGGTCCTTTCGATGAGAAGAGCTTATTCGTCTTCTGTCTAACTGTACGAACATGCGAGTGGCTCTCCTTCGCTGCTGAAATAGTCAAGAACAATTGAGATTTCAGATTGTTTTTGCCTTCCGTGACTAGGGGCGCCAAAAAAAATCAGGAATACTAGCAATTTAAGTACTCAAAGTAGCAATGAAAGTTAAAGTAAGTACCCACAAGCGTGAGTACTATTCACTAACTCGCCCATATGTTCAACAAAGAACGTGATTTTGACTTGAAGTACTCCTCCAGTGAGCATCCTCCAACCCGAGTAAACGCCATGTGGAGTCAAATAGTGCTCATGTTTTCCTGCAGAACGAAGCGAAGGTTAGATGATTGGTGGCGATGGTGAAATGATGAATGAATCTCTTCTTTATCGTCTTTTCAAGCTCATCACCCAGAGTCAACACAAAAGTAGCGAAAAGGAACATCTTCGGGAGCTGGCTGAGGGTATTCCTACTCGGCTACTTTCAATTCCGGGTTCTGTCGATATTTAGCTCTCACTAGTCATGGGAGGCTGAAACCTTCTGAAGGCATATTGTTTATTTCAGCGGCATAGTACGAAGTCGTGTGTTCGTTTCAGTAGAAGTCCCTTTAACTTGAGGATCCTAGAGTTTTCAGCGGCTGGCTTATATTGGCGGCAGGGGCTCTGTGAGGGAAGGGGGTAAGTGGCTTCGCTTGCCATGTCTGGAGGTCGAAGCTTTGAGAAACTCGTTGTCTTAATCATTTAGGCTCTTTATCACTCTCGGGTCGGTTGACAGGTACCTTATCTAGATAACTGGTACCACTTGTACGGGGAGGAAAACACTGACTGAAGGGTCAACCGACAACTGCTTCTCTGAATCGCTTATCGGTTTGACCCGCTCGACACTTTTTCAGAACGTATCAGTTCGAGGGACAGCCAGGAATTCTCTCAGCTAATAAGCGCCCACTAGAAAACAGGGATCTCTCTATTGCCTCCTGGGCACGTCCTGTGTTCTGGGAAAGAAACTTTAGTTCCTCACGGCCGAAGCTGTACTTTCATCAAGACCGTGACCCATGACTTCAGCGAATCTACACACCGACACGCTTTACAAATTTCGATTAGAACCGCCTAGATGAGCTGAGGCCGGGGAAGACACTTACGCTGGGCTGTTCAGGAATAATAAATCTGCCTCGCCGCGCCACTTAAGCGAGCTTAGAGAATATGCGCGTGAAAAGATGAACTAATTCTCTTCACAAACGACTGCCGAATTCACCTCCAGCGAACAGAATACCAACACCCAACACCAATTAAGTGAATTCCCGGCATACGCCGTGCCCTGGTTGCCTCCGCTTTGCTATAAATAGCTGCTCGAATTTTGTGATGATGGTTGGATCTCATCAAAGCTAAGTGCGAAGTCTCTTATCCAACACTGACTGCCCGTTTGACTAAGGCGGCCGTTGCGCAGCTCACTTCCGACTCGATGAATGAAGTCGCAATTGCTCGGCCACTGAACCAAAAGTCAACCCATGATTGTCGTATCGGCTACTGACCAAGTCACCATGCTGTCGTTTGCTGAAGAATATGTCTGCAATTTATCGACTTAATCTCTTTGTGGCTGTTGTCCGCCTTTCTCTTCGCCAGCTAATGTTTATCTTTGTTTGTAGCAGTATTGACGACATTTTGCAGATTTACTTTTTCCAATGCTGTGTACAGAGCAAAACTTTCGGTCGTGCAAGGACTCGAACCAGCACCTAGGCCTTCTTGACGTTGCGCTTTTTACAATAGGCTACATACTATACTGCATTTCCTCACCATTTCAATTCTATGTTTTCTATAGCTTTTCAGCAGTGACAAAAAATTCAGTAATATTGATGGCATGCTTCATTATCTGATTCACCCGCTTCTTCTAGAGTTTCTGATAGAGGGCAAGTGCGGTCGTAACCGTCACGTCTATTAAGCATTACCATTTCGAGAGTAACTTACAGCCTTGTTCTTTAACGAGTTGCTTGGATTTACCCTAAAATAGCCGAAAGGTCCCACACTGCCTCCAGTTCTTGACGGATAGTCGGTCCCTTTGACGTCCCAATCAACCCGTACTATATTTAGCCGCTCGGTTCTTCAGATAAGCTGTTTATCGCCGCAATTGGTGATCTTGAAGTTACCAGGGTAAGGATCAAGTTCACGCCGTTAATTCTTCCATTTTTGTAATGCGGCACGCATTCTAAGCGCAGTTCGGCGACGGGGGGCATTTTGTACTATCATTGCTTCCTCAGTTCCGGTTTACAAGTCTCACTCTGGCGAAACCTGTGAACTCTTGTGAAGCTGGAGCAAGGTCGTCAAGCCATCATGTTAAAACCTGTCAACTCGAGAAGAGGCTGTCTAGATAGGTCGACGTCGATGGGAAGTAGCAAAAGTGCAAAGTGCCCCCCCCCCGTCGCCGAGCTGCGCCCTCATTCCACTTCCATTCAGAATCGTAATGGCTTACTGAATGTTATGTGGCCTATGCAACGTCTTGCGGGGTCACCGATCTATAAGTCAGTGAACTTTTCCTCCCAGACGCATCTGCAACAAACTTTACCGCCAATTACGGACAGAAGGCTTGGTTGTCCTGCGCAGGAGCCGATCCGGGATTTGACTCCCGTACCGCGCGTGGTAAACGTGCCACTTGCCACTACAACACCTTCGGCTCCGATTTGGAAATCACCACAAAATACTAGGTTATGGGCAAAGTGCTTTGCCCCAGCCAGTGTTGAATCTGAACCTCACATTGTTCGAGTTAGTCCAGCTCTGATGACCATGACACCAATAAGGCCGGAGGCGGTACTCGGGTTAGATCGTATCAGGTGGTGAGCGAAGATTGGAGCGCAAAGACTTCTGTTAGCTCAGTATCGACAGCTTACAGTAAACCATCTCTATAACGTGCTACAGTCAATAAATACACAGTAGGAGCAGGAGTCGATAGTCGTCATGGGACCGGTCAAAACTTTCGCTCAGCCGTCCAGTTTATGGCTCTTTACAAGGTAATAACTGCTGCAATTACTAGGATTGCAGTGATTGCCTGAGTCCTTACTCTTTATCCCAGCTTTCCCGACTCTGTTCGCTTATAGTGAAATTCCCAACAAGGTTTTTGATTTGTCCATCTGAGCGCACCATCTCTGAGGATTACCCAGAAAGAGCCACTGGTGAGAGGGTCGCTTTCAGTTGACTGGGAGGGGTTCGGGTGAAGCAAAAGGCAGTGCTCTGGCAGATTGAGATTATTTAATCTTGCCTGTCATACTGCATATCTAGAGAGTAGGATAGGAGATTGCGGAAATGCAGGGTGCGCTCAAGGAAAACATAACGTGTCGATCTCGCGTGTAATAGGAGAGGGGGTCGGATAGACTGGATAATGTGCTAGCGCACATCGTTGTTGGGATTTCCGCCATACAGGGGATTCGTGTTTGGTCGCTGAAAGACGGGAGGTCGTATTTGGGCCGAGAAAAGTTTATTTTGATAGTTGATTTTTTTGTTTCTTGGACGTTGTAAGGGGGGGGGGAAGTCGTATATGTTGCGCTTGTTGAGGGCGATCGTAGTTTGGTTCGCCTTGGCGGGCAGGGATCGCATTTCGTTCGTTGTTTGAAGGGGGGGTTCGTATTCCCTTCCTGACCTTCTAAGAGAGGTTGAGAGGTTGCTGACTTTTCGTGATTTTTTCCAGTTTCACATGAGCTATTTACCCTCCCCCCGTTCGACAGCCCAATGAGGAGGCAGGGCACAGCATTGGTTGGGGATTCCCTATGGGGGGGGGTCGTATTTGGCCGCCAAAAGGGGGGGGGTCGTATTTGGGCTGGGAAAAATTTATTTTTATAGTTGATTTTTCTCGCTTTGCGGACGTTTTGGAGGGGGGGTCGTATTTGGTCGTTGTTGGGAGGGGGGTCGTAACTTTTTCGCCGAGTATAAACCACAACCACAGTCAGCCATGTCAGCCATCGTACGAGCATGGGGGGGGGTCGTACCAGCCCTTGAAAAAGGGGGGGGGGTCGTAAAAGCTCGACCAAAATCCCCATCGAATGCTGTGCCCTGCTGTGAGAGGGCGAACCAGAAGCAGGGAGGGGTGAGGGGTCGTAAATTCCCCGCTCCTCCTTGAAACAAAAAGGGAATAAGGTTCGTACGGTACTCGAGCAAAAATCTCCAAGCGCAGTGATGTGGTTGCGTGGAAATAATCGCGCCAAAAGCCCATTATTATAATAGGCGATAGGTCACCGTATCTGCACTTTCTGCTCCCCATTTCTCCGATTGTCTCAGTTCGTCAGTACGTAGCCGATCAGTAGATGAATTCTCATCTATCTTTGTCGCTTATTATCCTATTCTTCGATTCCCCAGTGTCGCCAAGTATGAACGCAATCCAAAGTTGTAGCGCTTTCGCGCCAAGTGTATTACTGGAACGGTGAACGTTTTTCGTCTACAGGACGCTCACAGCACTCATTGAATGGGGACTATATGGCGCAACTGGAAAAACAGAAACCATTCATGAAGTAAAATTTTTATCAAGCCAAATACAACCTGCTTATTTGACAAAAATAAGGCTCCCCGATGCGATGCGCTGATCTTCGCCTAGTCAATGAGCGTTTGCTGGGAAATTATTGAGAAATGGTAGGTGAAGATGAGAAAAAATGGACTTTTGGTTGGAGGCGGGTTCGTCACACATGCACAGGGGTCATGCGAACGAGCGATTCTATCCATCATCGTATGTTCCTGCTCCTCTGAGGCACACTACTAGGGAGTGTTCATTTTCTGTGGCAAAAATAATTTCCAAACATCGCAATCTCTCACGAAAACGTTGGGTAAAATTGCTTGCCAACACACGGATTTGATACGGGTATTGTCCCTAATTGGTTGTTTTTACTTGAACTTGTTTGCCCCCAACAACCCACGCGCATTGCTCTGACGCATTTCGAATTCTCTGCCGGATAGCCCTTCTATCCGGGGTTGTGACGTAGGAACGGAGAGGGCTGGCGCTTCTTGTTGGTGTTTACTTGTGTTCAGTGATGTTGTCATTGATTCGCCATTACGTCAACATCAAATGAGCCCAATGCTTGCACACATCTTATTTATTATATGGCCTATGGTATAATGGGCTTTCTACAGGGGGGGGGGAGGGCAAAAAAGTCACTTCGACCGAGTCACATATCAGCAAAGTTTTCGCTGCCCAGACAGAGGACGTGGATACGAGCAGGAGATACCCAAGATGTTCCTCTATAAGCAGGAGCTGGCTCTCGCCCATCACCTTCATGTACACCAAAATATGAAGTCATCTCCAGTCGCAGCCTATCGAGCCAGCTCCTGCTTATAGAGGAACATCTTGATATCTCTCAGCTCGTTACGGCCACGTCCTCTGTCTCTGTCGTACTCAGTGAAGATATGCCTCCTGCACATGTGGTCCGCGTACCTTGCCAGTAGCATTCTGACTGGAGAAGACCTTTGGAATTCATGTCACCTCCAAACAGCTGCGAAACTTCTAGTATGGAGTCACCCATGGATAGCTACCTGGAGACCAGTACTCTCGATCTGGATGACTTCCAACATCGAGTCGCCACGGTGCTAGGAGAACGCAGTGTTCACAGTCCGCAAGGCGCGGGTTGATGGTATGGACCGGACGTACCTGGAATGGAAAGACCAATATTTTCTTCGTGGACCCCGGACTGAAGGTGAGCGCTGGCGGTTACATTGGGCAACTCGTGAAGAATATCCTCCTCACATGTGGTCGCCCGTACCTTCTTGGAAACTTTGTACTGCTACAGCATTGAGTGCCACCACATGAAATCGAAGGGCGTTGGAGAAACACTCGCCTACTTGGAATGGAAGGGGGCTGAGTACCTAAAGAAGGTGGAATATCCAAGTAGGTCACCTGACCTGAATCCCCTCAATTACCCGGTTCGGGCGGAGTTCAATAGGGCGGTCTACGGTGGCGGAGAAATCGACTATCTCGCTGATCTCAGGCACCACATCGCGGTCGCGTGCCAGAATCTCTTGATCTTGATGGCGCTCGTTTAGAAGGCTGTGGTGGAGTGTCATGATAGTATTTGATATGCTCTTTAATGTGGAGGTGAAAATCTCCGATCAGAATTCAATAAAGTGTGCCTCATAGCGCCTCGAAAGTTGATGAAGAAAAGTGACCTTTTTTCTGGCCCCCCCCCCCCCTGTATGGGTCTTGGTCCCTTTTTGCGCTGTAGTTGCTTAGTCAACCAATTTCAAGAAAAAAAACACCCAGCGGGAACTATGGATGAGCGTAACCCTTCATAGCCAATATACCCTGTTATGACTCCTTTGCGATCCATTTTGGGATACATGCACCTATCAGGTGCTGTGTGTGAGGTATTTGATGTAGGAGCTCCAGAGCCCGTGCGAGCAGCTTTCGATGGGTTATAGCATCTTCACAGCCCTCTTTCGACAAGTATGTCTATAAGTAATGGAAGGAGGCGGCATCATGAAGAATGATGCTTTTTCATCCATGGAATATCCTCAGATGGGATGACGAATGGGTCGAAGTGCCAGATTCAGTTCAGTAAGAAATCCTACTCTGTTCTGGTGGGCGTCATAGGCTAGTCTTTGCAGCTCCCTGTTTGTCTGAAATATTTATGCTCCATATCTTACCAGTACCTATCAGTATCTTATATAAATGAATAAATATCAGAACCTTCTCCTCCCCCCTGCCCTCCCAAGAAGAGCGTGTCAAGATTCTGTTCCTGGACCTCTTGTCCTCACAACTGGCAAATGGAACCAAAACAGTGAGCGCTCGCACCACACAGGCCGGCGCTCAAAGGCGTTTTGTCGCTAGACAGTTTGATGAAAGGATAAAAGATTAAGTCTCCAAGGTTGATCAATGCCTTCTCAGGATGCGACACGCATTCTACTTCCATACATAATCTAGTGGTCTATTGAATGCGATGTAGCCTATAGAATGACTTGTGGTAGTAAACCGATAAGATACAAGTTAGTGTTCCTGTCCTCCTATACGAATCTGGTTCAAATTTAGCGTCCCCAAATAGTGAAAGGCTCGGGCACGCGCCTGGTAAGCGTGACACTAGCCACTACACCATCTAATTCGCACCCGAATGTGATATTGGTGTCCAAGGGGTCAAACTACCTCTCTGCAAGTTTTTAGCAAAATCATGCACTAGGGTGTTCTGCTCAGGGCACGTCGTATGTTGGGAGAATCCCTAAGGGGTTGTATTTGGCCAAAAAAGCAGTTTTTTTTAAAATTGTTGGTTTCTTCGTTTCAAGCGCGATCTCCATGTCGTAGTTCGGAAAACGCTACCCAACGACAGAGCGTGCACTGCTGCTGAAGCGTGTGGCGTCTGAGTCGTAGGCGCTAGGGTTTCAAATAAGTGCACTGGCCATTCGTTCAGAAGGGGCAAACTACCCCCGGAGCCAGAATTCTGTTAAAACTCTTCCTACGGAGAAAATTTTTGAAGGAAAGTCTGTCTTGTAATTCGAAAAGTGGGTCGGTGAAAGTTAACTTGTGCAATATCAATACTACATTGGATCTTGTGTCTGTTCTTGCTGATCTGTTCATTTTTCCCCTAGTGCCCTATATGGGGCTCCCTCCTCTCCCCAATTACGTTGGCGCTAAAAATTTATGATGTAATATCGGGGCCTTGTTATGGCCAATCAGCGGCGGCTTGGAATTTAGTGTTATGTTAGTGATCAGGTCAGCGGGCGACCCCTCCAGCTAGAGATTCAGAATTTCTTTTCGTGTGACATTCTGGACTAATTGATTATTATCATTACTTCTGTGAATTGTCGTCATCTGCAATGCATTTGTCGTAATTTTGCGTCGTCCTTTACCGTAGTCAATTTTAGTTAAAAATATGTTATTCGCACGTGCTCGTTCGGCGAGTACTATAGCTATCGACCATCTTCATGCACCTCATCATGGATCATTTGTGAGAGAACTTATCGTTTTATGATATTATTCAATATTTTTGAAGTTTTTTTACATTTATTTGTTTGTATAATTTATTAATGTATTCCTTATGTAGTTTATCGATTAATAATAGCTGGTTCACGCTTTTCCCCACCAGTCTTGTTCGGTGCGGATGCTAGGGCGTGTCAGGGGGGCTGGGTCTGGCACGGCGCCAGCCCGTTCGCAACCTGCTGTTGAAGTGGGTAAGCGACAGCAGTTGGTGGGAAAAGGGCTGGTGCAGTCTCAACTTGGCACCTCCCCCTACCCCGCATCTGCAGCGAACAAGACTGTAATGAATTGGTATATATTTGATCAAAATTGAAGCAAATATTTCTTGCTGAAGGTAATTTCATAGGATGGCCAAAATAATGGGAAGCTTATTTCACCGTATAACTCTATCTCACCCACGA
>MU915269.1:0-13623 GCA_036418165.1 Cooperia oncophora
GGGGCTTTATTTCTTCGCTGCACTTCGGCAGTGGGACGAGGAAACGGCTGGGGCGGGCGCTGCTTTGGACGAGTCTACCGACTTGAACCGTTTACTGCTGGTAAAAAGCCAGCAGTACGTTCTACGTCAATCTACGTTACACGTAGGCACGGGCGGTTCGTACACGTAGACACGGGCGGTCCACAACGGCACGTCCTCGTGCTGTGATGCTATACGTCCAATGGAAGGCGGGCGGGCGAGGTGGGAGTCCGGGTCGTATGTTGCTGCTCATAGGGCCTATATAAGGGTACCCTCCTTGGGAGAGGCCCACCCCGCAGCGCCTATTCAGGGTCACGGAATTGACATGCTATGCATGCATTACTGCTTGTCTTTAGGGATTTATCGTGCCAACTGCCTTTGAGTATACGTCTCTTTTTGCGATTCTTCCGATTCTACGAGGCCCAGAGAGTGCGAACAATGCGTAATCGTGTGTAATGGAGCCCAAATCAGAAAACCAGATTTCCGTTCCTGTCTGAACGTCACCTACAACGATACACAATGTGATGCTGCAACGGCTGAACTGCTCCCATCCCCTACAACGGCCTCAGGTGCATCCCAAAATAGTTCAATTTTCGAGAAGCGCATCGTGAACAGGTTCCGTACGGATATACCTAGTACGAGGGCCGTCAGGAATTACCGTTGTAGCGATGACTTGGAGAACAGGGTAGGTGGTTTGAGAGTCTTCGATGAAGAGCATACTTGAGTCCCTGGGGAAAGAGGTTGCGTTTGCCTCGCTGTTAAGGGTCCTTAGCAGTGAAAAAGATGGAGTTAGGTTCACAACGGGAAAATGAGGGCTTTTGACGCAGTTCGAATTTGTAGGGGCGCTTTTCTGGTTCCTGTCGATCACTGTCAACGCCTAGCTGAAGACTTCTACATTCCTTGTGAAGGTAAGGAATTTGAAGGTGCTTCGTTTGCATTGACAAGAGTATATAGGTCCCACCGAGGTGCGACGTGTTGTACAGAGACTGGCAAAAGGAACTAGCGAAAGCGCACCCAAGCCAAACAGCGCCGGGTTTTTACCGATTCTGATCCAGTATAAATATCGCAATGCCGTTCTCTCTAGACAAATAAACTGTTTTGGGAAATTGCAGATAAAGAGGTACACCAAACTGGATTTCTAGGTCAGAGAGGAGTCGTATTAGAGGCGGTGGCGGAGGAAAACGGAGGGGCCGTGCTAGAGATCCCCTCAATGCGCCATGATGTGCTCTGTGTTGGCGAAGGGTTGACGGAGCGGTCGCTTGAGAATCAACCTTCATTGCCGAAAGCAATCAAAGTTTTCTAATAAAACCTTTATTGTAATTTGAGAAATTGGAAATGGCTGACAAGAGGTGTAACGTTTGGGTTGAACAACAACTCGAGATAAACGAATACTTTTCGAACGTATCCATTGCATGAAATGGATCTAGAGACAGTGGTCGCGTAGAACATTTGGGCGGAGGCTTACCAGATGGGCGTTACTTCTCGTTGCTGGGAGTGAGCTATTGCTCGAGCGACCTATTGCTTGCGGTGACAGGACAACTGTGAATTATTCTATATCTCAAACTCCAGGGTGGCAAATGTGAATGCTCCGCCGTTTGGATGACTGCTGCCTTCAGAGGGTACTCCTACAGTATCCATTGTGGGTGTTCCTGAAGGTCTCGCCCACATGTCCTACTGTCCTAGCCTAACCACTGCTCCAGAGAAGAGAGGTTGGGGGACGAGGGTGAACCTCCAGTAAGTGCGACAGACAGGGTAGGGCCGCGTCTTGAGCGTCAGAGTGCCTGCAATTCACGACTCTTAGATTTCATAAATCACAGCATCTACACCGCTCTTCCTCTTTTACTACCTCTATCACGGCTTCTCTTGCTGCATAGGCGTCATTGCTCTGCATACGGTAACTTGAACTACTGAGTACTTTTAACCGATTCGACTTTGCCACAATGAGTTGGGCCACCTAGGTCTACGGGTGAGGAGTAAGGTGACGTGGCGACCTGAACTCAAGCTAACCTTCACTCGAACAATGACGCGGATCAGTACCTTGCTTTGGACTTAACTTGAACTACTTACAGTAATGGCAGCTGTTAGTACTTTTAACCAAATATCGACTTTGCCACACCACAATTTTTGTACGCCACTGAGTTGGGCATACAAAAATTGTGGCAAAGTCGAATGTAATTTTTTTTTTTGATTTTTGTTTTGCCTCGTATCTGCTCAGTTCTGGACCTAACTTGCAACTCGGATAGGAGTTGAAACCGCCTGGGACAAAATCCTTTCTAGAAATCTGAACTAGAGCCGGTCCATAAATTCCAAGCCTAAGAAAGTTTTTCAGTTCAGCCGTTTTTTTCTTCGAAAGAGCCTCTATTTGTTCAGTTTCATGCCTCCCAATAACCTTTTTGACAGTAATCTACTATGTCATCTAGAGCCTTTTTCCAACGTCTTTTACTATTAAATGTTGTAGTAAACAGTGGTTATCTGAAGGCTGTGCGGGGCGCGTTTCGGCGACGGCTGCCTATTTACCGCGCCTTTTCTGCCTCTCTTCATTCTGGGCGGCATCAAACAAGCTAGTCCCCGAACTGCCCTCAGATTATGCCCATACTTACCGTAATCGATATTCCTAGTCCTTCGTGCGGTTGTTTAGCCAGGACGACTTTCCTAGTGTCACCGACTCCTCGCCTCCTTTTCATCGGTTGACTGCATTCATTCATCGGCGGTGTAGGAAGGCCTTTCGGTTTTGACCGCGACCCTGAAACTCTTAGTTTAGGCGGCGGGGTAATCTTCCCTAAAGATCTAAAATAAAGCGCACATCCGTTGACCTATCTCACTTCGAACTTGACTTTCCTTTCTCAGCGCAACCAAGTCCCAGGTCGCTGTTTGGGGATCCCTCCCATCCAGGGGGTGGCTTTTGACCGCTGCAGGGAGGTGGGTGGTGGGTGGAATCTGCCCTCGAGAAAAATGTCTTCAATTGTTGACTTTTCGTCTTTTCTTTTTTTTACTGCAGCGTGCTATATAACTTCTGCTGGACGGTTAGTATCAAAAAAAAAAGGAGAAATTCTTCCGGAAAGGTGGTAGAAAGTTGTAGAGCATTCGGGACGACGATAGGGAGCATGGGAGGGGGTCATATCAGAGGGGGACATTCTGAGGGGTCGTATTTTTGCGGGAGTGGTTTTCGGCAAAGGCAATGGAGTGCCCAATTCGTATACAAGGGGGGGGGGCCAAAAAAAAAAGTCACATTTTTCCTCCATGACTTTCAAGGCGCTATAAGTTACACTTTATTGAATTTTTACCGGACATTTTTACTACCATATTAAAGAGCACATTAAATACTATAACGATACTCCGCCACAGCCTTCTGGAGGAGCGCCATCGAGAGATTCGGCCGCGCGAAAGTGAGTGGGTACCGGAGTTGAGCGAGATCGTTGATTTCTCCGCCACTGTAGACCACCCTGTTGAGCTCCGCCCGAACTAGGTAATTGAGTGGGTTCAGGTCAGGGGACATACTTTCAATATTTTTTTTTTTTTTTTTTTTTTTTTTTTTATTACATCTCATCAGGTACGAAACGCCCTTCCATTCGAAGTAGGCGGGAGTTTTTTTCCAAAACCCTTCGATTCCATGTGGTGGCACCCAAACCTGTAGCAGCACAAGGTCTCCAAGAAGGTACGGGCGACCACATGTAGGGAGGATATCCTTCTCGAGTTACTTGATGTAACCGCCAGCGCTCACCTTCAGTCGGGGTCTACAAAGAAAATATCGGTCTTCCCATTCCAGGTACGGCCGGTCCACACCATCAACCCGCGCCTTGGTGAATGGGTGAAGATGATGTCCTGGACCGTAGCGACGTTGCCGGAGCTGCTCGATGTTTGGGGTCTTGCAGATCAAGAGTACTGGTCTCCAGGTAGCTATCCATGGGTGATTCCATTCAAGAAGTTCCGCAGCTGTTTGGAGGCCACGTGAATTCCAAAGGCGTTCTCCACTCAGGCCGCGACTGGAGATGACTTCATATTTTGGTGTACATGAAGGTGAATGGCGGCAGCCGGCTCCTGCTTATAGAGGAAGATCTTGGGTATCTTCCGCCCTGGTACTCATATCCACTTCCTCTGTCTGGGCTGCAAACTTCGCTCATATGTGACTCGGCCGGAATGACTTTTTTTTGGCCCCCCTGTATATAAACACACAAGAAAATACGCCCACGTACTCACCGACACGCTCGGATGACGGTTTTGTGACGATGAAGATGAATTTCCGCTTCCAGCTGATTCCACAAACGGTCATGCTCGACCCCACGCATATTCCGTCCCAGCAGCTGAATTTGTTGAATACGGCCGGCCAATTCCTGGAATTGATCGGATTAGATGAAGGTGAAAGGGATTGTTGACAGAGCGAGCAGAGCAAGGATCATCAATGTAAGGATGAGCACAACTGCGCAAGGAAAATATGTATTAGGTTGTCCCAAAAGTTCTGGGACACTTTCAAACTTTTTTTCGAATTAAGTTTATTCAGTGGGAAGCAATTTTGATCAGCTATATATATATGTCACCTTCATTGGCAACTTGTTGCCAATCACTACGCAATGTGTGGTTGCCCTGCTTCCAGAAGCCTCTTAGTTCTGTGGCCAGAAAGGCAGCTGGGTCATTTTTGAGGTACTATCAAAAATCGTATTTTTTTACCAAGAAGATGGCCGCTGTGGGATTAGTTTAGATGGCGATCGGAAAGAGCTAAGTCAGGGCTACACGAAGACTGTGGTGGAATTCCCCAGCTAAGCTTCGGGATCTCGAGCAGTGTCGTTTTCCAAATGTTTGACCCTGAGGTGTGGTGGAGTAGGCAAACATTGCTCGGTTTTGGGACCAAATGGTAGAGATTTTCCACCCCACTTTGCAGTTGATTACAATAGGGCTCCCTGGTTAATTTGAGAGCGGAGAAGGTACCCCACCACATACACAGCCTCACCGCCCTACTGGATTGATAGGATTGCGCGATCGGTTCTGCCCTTTCTGGGGATCTAGCCGCTGGCGCTCCCAGGAGTGATTCATCTAGAGGCACCCACTCCATATCCAGTTACAGTGCTGTTCAACCAGCCCGTACAGCGGAAGCGGGAAAGAAGTTGTAGACAGTACCCACATGTGCTCCCCTTGGAGTACTGGTCAACTGATGAGAAAAATTTTGACCGAACTTCAGAACTTTTCTAAGGAGCGAGGCCTTCTCTCATTTGTGCTTTGGGACCAGTCAAGTGTAAGGACTAGGTAGCAAGTTGATTCGTACGAATTGGTTTTAATCAAGGAACACAGTAGGTCCAAATCCAAGGCAGGTGGCCTCCTTGGACGAAGTTTTTACCCGGATAGAAGTCATTGAGCCATTCCAAAGCCCGTACTGTGGAAGCTAACATCAAGATCTAAATAAGGGAAATGCCGCTTATGGCTCCAACCACGTTGTGGCTTGGTAGAGATTCATATAGCGAAGTGTGTCGAAAATGATGAATTTCAATTACCGTTTTTCATATGAGAACAGCGACTGCGAGGGACGGTGAAGAAGCTGTGGAATGCTTACCTCACACACTTCCCATAGACCACATAACTGGATCTCGAAATGGCTGCGGAAAAATCTGATACGAGATTCAAAAAGTGTCCCAGAACTTTTGGGACAACCTAATATGTGCGAATTGTGATATCAAAGAGTCATTATGTCCCCCCCCCCCCCACCTCTCTCTCCCGTGTGATACTGCCCTTCCATGGCCATAACGTTTTAGAAGAAGCAGAGAGCAAGAAAATGTTGGTTTTTCACGTACTTCTTATGAAGAAAAAGGTCAGAAAAAGAAAAGAAATAGACGATTACCTTGTCAAGGTACTTGGCGGCTAGCCGGGCACCGAACACCTCTGTCTCCAACGCACCGATCAGATGCCGTTGTCGATCACATTCCTTTCGAAGCACCTCGAGCTCACATTCAGTACGTAATGATGGCATCAATACATCGTGCAATTGACCAATTTGGGAATCCTAACATTAGAAATCCACTTTATTATTATTATTATTATTATTATCATTGTTAATATTAAAGAAAAAACACGTTGCGGTCCTCCTAATGTATTTTTTTATCGCTTAGTACGACATCAAGCAGGTTAAAGGCACATTCCGTGATAACCGGATGTACAAGCAAGGGATCCATTCGGCTTGGAGGGGGCATTTGGTGTTTTCGCTAGTTCCTTTTGTTTTTCTTAACTAACAGGTCTCACTTTGATCAGACCTGTAAATTCCTGTGAAGCTGCGAAATTTTTCAGGCGAGCCGCTTTGGTCACAGGAATTTTCAGGTCTTCACAAGGTGGCCTGTACAAGCTCCGCGACAAGCGGAACGTGCCCGAAGAAGTGAGCCGAGACTCAGAGCCCCATTGGCACACCCTTTCCCTTTACTGCATTGAAAGACGAAGCACACCATTCACTAAAATACAGTGGTGGCGAGCCCCGCCTATCCGATTGTTGCGGAATGTGCCTTTAACTTCGAGGAAAGTTGCATACAACAGCTGCATGTCTCAGCAAGCACACTCACCAGCTTCTTCTTGATCATATCCGATTCATGCGGAGCCGTTTTTGCATGCAACTGGCATTGCAGGCTGTGTACCTGAAAGTACCTTTCTTTACAATAAATGTCCCAGATGTCCCAAATCAACAACCAAGGCTAAATTCAAGAGACGAAATTTTATTAAACTCTTTAGGGGTGCTGGAGCCGGTTGGGAGATCCGTGTTGTGACGACACGCCCCAACTAGTCGTGTTCCACGGCGGGCTGAACCGACATACAGTAGGGGGTCACATTAAATGATGTATAATTGATATTGTCACAATCAGTCGAGTGTGGTGTCAGAAGGGGTGGAATGGGCTGACCCCGGCTGTAGTTCCTGGACGTAAGATTGCTGCTTACGTGACGCTATTAGCCATGCTAGTTTCACCGCAACCGCTTCTCCCCACTTTACGAAACAGGAAAAAAGTGAAGAATAGCCTCGGATCTGAAATTAGAGCCGTGCAGAAAAGTGGCGAAGATATATAGTAGCCAGCGCCGCAGGATCTACTCAATCCTGCCTTGAGGATTGGATGACGATGCGGATGACTTGAATCGAGTGAGCACTTCTCAAATGAAAATACGAAGACACAGCTCTTAGAAGACGGACGAAGAAGGAGCTCTTAGGAGCTATTCGGACGTTGAGCCGGAGAAAGCGGGGTCTTCTGGGAAATGCTTGTGAGGACTTCGTGGGAGGCGGCTTAAGAATGGCGATGTGGCCCATACGCTCCGCTTGCCGTTGCCAGGGGCCGATGTGCTATTCCGTTCCAGACGAAAAATCTGACTTACCAATTTACAGTCCTCAGAGGGTGAAGGTTGGGTGGGCTGGGTATGGGGACCGATCCAAGGGATTGGACCCACCGGACGTGCGCGCGTGTAAACGAGTTTCACTTGCCAACTACCATCACCTGCCAGCGAAAAAATTAAGTGATAACCAAAATGATGAAAAGATAATAAATAAATGGGGCAGTTGCGAGGACGACGACTTGCAAGCGCTGTCACCAGTTGCCGGTTGTATATCGCACTCTGTTGAAGCCTGTGAACTATTGCGGAGCTGGAGTAAGCTCGTCGAGCCACCACGACAGAACAACTCTTGTAAGCTCATGAAACGGCCCAACGAGGTCAGCTTGATCGTACATTCACCACCGCTTATTCAAATAAACGCAGGGTGAGCTCTTCCTGATAGATTGAAAGATTTTGCATCCAAGATCCCAAAGTGCAGGCAGTTCAGTGCCTTCACGCGGCGCACAATTCAGCTTGGAGTGGGGGGGGGGCATCTCGCGCCTTCTTCCAATTTGTTCATATTATTATAATTGACAATTCTTACTTTAGATCTGTAAAAAACTCTTATGAAGCTGCGAACAGGGTAAAAGTGATCCACCATTGTTACAGGATTAACAAGTCTCCACAATGTGGCCTGCACAAGCTTCGTTGAAAACCGTTTGGTGTCCTCCCCGAGGCAAACTGCACTCCTTGCGCATTAGATCCCTAAGGGAACAACGGCATGCAGTGGTGGAAACGGCCGAGATTTACCGGAAGTGGGTAAAAACAATTGCCGGCCGCCTAAAAAAGGCAAGTGGTGTTTGGTCGTAAGCGCGGGACCTGGTCAGCAGGATAACAAAAGTTCAAAGATTATTCGTCAGCAGAATCAAAAAGAAACCGATGAAATATCCAAAAGTTAAACAAAAACAAGCAAAATGCAATAAAGTGTGAATCAAAGAAAGGGAAGGAAAGCTCTCTTTCTTTCGACCGGTTTTCAGACTAGGCACGATATTGGCGAAGAATATGAGAGTGCGGACTAGAAAAACAAGGAGAGGAACTGCTTAAGAACAGAGAGAAGAAATATTAGGCTCTACTACGAGTTCCTCGTTAGGTTCAGCGCCTCCACTTCGTCCATTTCACTATGACGACACATTTTAGAGTCCCCCTTGTAGTTATTCTGGTCCTACCAACGTAGTCGTACCTGTCATTGTACCCCAATCATTGGCACGCACCTTAACATGGTGAACTGCTAGGTGCGTCGGTGAAGAAGACCCTGCTCTATTACACGCGCAGAATGTGCTGCGAAGCGTATCAGAAACGGTGAGGCATCGCCTCAGATCTGATGTCAAAGCTGGGACAAAGTTAAGCAGCGTTCATACTTCGCGACAGCAGCGGCGATCACGGCGATCGTAGCGATCGCCGCGATCGTCGCGTTCGCCGCGTCGTTCGGATATGCGCATCGAGCCTTGACCAACAGTATTACGTCGAAACACTTTCTGGATCGGTAGTTAGGCGAGGACCCGCGCTCAATTAGGGCTTCTTTTCCATTAATTGCAATTCTTTCAGGTACTGAAGCTTGTTATGACTCTAGGGAAAGTGCACCCAAATCAGTGGCGCTTCTTCTTTTTATTTTCTTTTTTGACTCAGGAATTAAAATGAGCAAAAAGCGCTGAGGCGAGTGCTCCCTTAAGGCATGGTTTTCTTATTACCTTTCTATTTTACCTATCGTGCCTACACTATTGAACGTTATGGAGTTTTTCTCCTCCTTTATGTTGCATCAAAGAATTCATTCCAATTCTGCTGATCGTGAGTTTCTTTTTCACATTTCTTTATTTTTCATTGTTTGAACTCGAATTAGTAAACCAATAAGTGTTGTGGAAGTGAAGAATTTGCCAAATTGGAGATTTCAAGACACTCAGTTCAACTGAAACAAGTTTAAAACAAAAAAAGCTCAAATAGGAGACAGAAGCTGCTTCTTAGCATATTCGCAGCCGGAAAAAAACGAGAAAATTCCCTCCACATATATCCGGATCTCCTGATCACGAGAAAAAAAAGTTAGTTGCCTATTACTGGCCACTATCAGAAATAAAGCCTTACAAGTTGGACTTCCTTTATTTTATTAAAGCCAGCGGTTCAAGTAGTAGGCTGGGGCGCGCTCGGTCGCATACCGCCGATCGCGGCGATCGCTACGACCGCTGCGATCGCCGCTGCTGTCAGAAGTACTGGAACTGTCCCCTACGTCATTTTTTCAGTTAATTACACCGGGTCCTCCACACTGGAATGGTCAGAGCTCCTAAACTGTCTCTTCAAGGCATCCGTCTAAGCATCCGCATCAATAATCATTAGCATTTTATCCTCCCTTTAAGAGTGAGATGCCGCTGGAAGTTTATGAAGGTTCCCGAGTACGGTGGAGGGAATTCTGCAAAAACGAAGCAAGCCCCTCGTTAGCTGAACATCCGCATGGATATGAATAATCTAATAACGCTCACATTTCATTTTACCTACCCGAAAGCATTTCTTTTTATTCCTCTCCTTCCGTGCCCGCCTTCTCCCTCTTTCAGTCATTCTCTGTTTTGTTCAGTCTCCAAAAAGTCGTGTGGATTTCAGGCCCTACACTTCCGTACACAAATGTTCATTAGCAACTAAGTAAGGTTGAAAATGATGGATAAAGGGGAAACTGGACTTAAAGTGAAAACAACTAATAGAAAGGGCTGGCAACTAGGACTACTAATGGAGAGGACTGGCAGATAGATAGAGGAAACGAAGTGTTGTAAAAAAATGTAGTAATTCTATTTGAACAAAACACCCAAACACACCCGCGCAAGCATAAAGCTATGAAACGTGGTCCGATCCCTCCGACTCATCGATTTGGCCACACGCAGAGAACGCGATGGGAGGCATCAAACCATCTTTCTGGAGACCAGCTGGCTTTTGTTCCGGGATTATAGGCTCCATACACCCGTGGGGCCAATTGACGGTCCTTATTTCCAGACCAAAAACCAAGCGGATGATGATAGCAATTACAAAAAGCCGCAAATTCCCAAAGGCATTACAGTACTCCATAGTACACAGTAGACACAAAACCAGTGAACAAGAAAGATAAAAATGATAAAAAAAGAAACAACCAAATAAAAAAATGCAAGGAAGGTAATTAGCACAACCGCTCATCTGGATGATGGCAAAACGTTCACGTCAAACGACCAGTCAAACAGAAAGATTACTGTAATTGTCTTTCTTGACACCTATACATCAAGGCAAATAGGCGTTCACATCGCAGAGAAAAAACGCCAACATAATTCAGCAAAAAAGACATGAATGTAAGTTATACAAAATTTCATCTAGCTATAGAATCAACCCCAGGGGATTAATTTGACAGGGTTTTTCCCTAGCGAGACTAGCCAATGCCTCAAAATCGCTGTTCACACTGTTCTTATGGGCGGAGACGACCAATCTCTATGCACACTTCCTTCTAAGATGGTGAAGGGGGAAGTGTGCGCCAACGAGGCAGACATGACCTTAGGCCCGACTCCGCCCACATAAAAAGCGAGAGATGTGCTCTCAAAGGTTCATTTGGGAAAAATAGCTGAAACTAGGAATTTCCGTGGAAGTGACTATACTGTATTTTACGCTCAGCACAAGTTCAGAGCGCTGGATCATTATGTATGCTTTCCTAGTCACCCAAAACAGTAGTGTACGTTCAAAATGCTGACGCAAGGTATGAAGCAAAGTATGAACACACTCCAAAGTTATAATCAAACAAACGAAAATAACTCAGTCCCCCTCAAAGTAATTATTTCGAGTCACCAAATGCGGTTACAACATAGATAAATAGAAATGAAGAAAATCACCTGTAGCATGAGCTGTTGCATTTCCTTTTCCATGGCGTCCCGATCGGCTCGAGCTTCAGTCAGATCTCGTCGGAGTATGGCGATTTCCTGGAAAAGTAGAATAGATAGCAGTTGATCAGACATTCCTCGATCGGTTGGGGCAATCACAGAAGTTAGCGCAGAGATCTTTAGGAACTCTCTGATGGGGTGAAAAGAATAGCACAGTTCGGCCTCACGGTGGAGGGGGAGGGGGAAAATTTGCACTTTCGCTACTTTCCATGCGCCGTGTGCTCATTGCATTATAAGAGTTGACAAGTGGACTCTGCAAACTTTGGCAGGTATCACGTCATGGCTTCACAAGGTTTCACAAATGGCTCGAGACGTCGACGGAAACTAGCGAAAAAAGCAAGTACTCCCCCCTCCCTTACCCAAGCGAAACTGCGGCCAACATTTTACCGCTTTGGAACGACTAGAACTTTTAGCCACACTTTTCTTTTCACTGAGAAGCCAGAGAAAATGTTCAACACCATAAAGAGATCGTCCACTCTTTGTAATAAATCAAGTTGAGAAAGTAGGGAAATATACTATTGGTCCCTCATATCTGCTTGCTGGGCGGCAGTTGCTTCCCTAACATGACGCGGCAAAAGCTCCCATGTCCACTCGGGACCCTTTCGCCTCAGAGCAGCTGCTGATACTGACCTTTTCATATCGGGACATGGCATGATGCATTGATTGTGCCTTGTGCATCAGTTGGGCGAAGCTGCCGCTCAATGACGTCATCTTCTGACGGCTTCGTATGTGATTATCGAACCTTGAAACTACTTACTTCAATCATTGGTACATCTTGAAGGAACTGAATATTTGTGGGGATTTAAGCCTTCTGTTCCTCCAGCGATAGTAGAGCAGAAAAAAAACAAGACCGGAATTGCACCAGCGAACCTTGACCATAATTGTTTCCCTTTTCATAACGTTTTGCTTCGAGTTCCAATTAAATGAACCAAATTATGGTGGAAGCAGGCTTCACAAACAATAAATTACTCGTGTGAAAAAGGGCACTCAACGTGGGCAGTGGTTGCGACGCGAACAATGATACCCTTTAACTTTAAAACTTACGCAATAGTCCATGCCCATCGTTTAGCCTGTGACATGGGCGGATGCAGCTAAGCAGTGTGCCTACTTCGCTGGCGCGATCGTTCTTTCAAAAAGACAAAAATGAGTGGAGTACCACGGTTTTCTTTCTCCGCCCATGTGATCAACTTGGATATATCTTCGAACGGACATGAAATCGCAAGGCTTATCGAAGTGGGGTGGATCTGTTCTAAAGGCAAGTGACACGACAAGACGTCTAGGATTAACCGTGAGCAGGCGCTGCGAAACGCCTTTTTCAGGGAAGGTACCCTTATAGCGCCCTATCAAGCTGCAACATACCGACCCGGACGCCCACCGCGCCCGCCCGCCCACAAATGTCCGACCGATGCTGATGCTCATATCGCTTCATTTGCGAAGTACAATATGAAGAAAGGAATTGATATGAAGCGGCTGCGATGCTGCGTGGATACATGAATACATAGATGCATTCGCATCTACATTACATTCGCATTCGTACATCCGCGTCTCATCTAGCGGTTACTGGCACGATGCCAGCGGGAAACTCGTCCAAAACTGCTTTCTCAGTCGAACAAAGGCTTTTTTGCAGGTTTTTGACCGTTTCACTTCGTTTTTGCGCCATTTTCCCCACTATATAGCACACCTGTACCATTATAGACCGAGTACCAAATTATCGTGCCTTATGCGTTTAAATGAAACCCTTCCCGACTGTTCACAGAAAACAGCCGGATTTCTCCTTCAGCTCTACCCTACTCCTCCTGCCTCCTAAATTTGCTTATTCTGATCATTCACGCCCTCCAAATCCCCAATGCCTCTTTTTCCTTCAGCACGATCAGCTAACTCTGTCTCTCTTGTCCTTTTTTGCTTACCAATCCCCTCCTTTGTTCATGGTGGTCCTCATTTGTTCCGGGTCTCGATATTCTCACGTGAGGCCGGGACCTTTTTCATTACCTATTAATGCTCAGATTGTTGCACCTCGCAAACAGCGTTGTGGACATAATGAATGAGCGGGCGGTCTCTTGGGTGCAGTAAAACACCTGGGCACGTTCTCCAATAACACATGTTATGTCTTCCTTTTTACACGTTTCAGAAGAGGAGATCAAAAAACTTCTCATAGGCAGCTGTCGGTTGACTTTCGCGATCTCCTTGGCAACGTTTTCCGGTAGGTGGTGTATCTATAAATTCTCTCAGAGACAGGAACAACGCCAAACCGGCCAATTTTCATTGGGAAAAAGACAGAGGGTCCTCCAGGAATGCAAGCTTATTACGGCTCTGGGAGAACTTGTTCTATTAGCGTGGTGTAAGGTAAAATTCAAACGAAAACCTTTTACTTCAAGGTTAATCACTTTAAAAAGCAAAGGAAAAA
>MU915272.1:0-17622 GCA_036418165.1 Cooperia oncophora
GATAGCTGTGAACTGGTTTTTGATTTGTGTAGGACAAAAAAACCAAACTATCTAACAGTCATTCTATTAGTTCCCCCTTTTATTGTTTTTCATCAAATACCCCGAAAAAAACATGTCCACTAGGAAATGAAAGTAAGAAATGACCACATGTCGGAACATCTTTTCAAGTATTCCTCGGACAACTGGTCCTACGATTTTCTCATACTTGGGTATTCGCAAACCAGTACCCATGGCCAAGTCATTGGGTATTATTTTATCCACATTCGAAATGCTTTGCACGATTATTGCAGAATTCTCATGCTCTCTTATGAGCTCATTACTCGTTCGAATATCCGAGTTCATAGCTGTACGCTTCCTAACTCGGAAGAAAGCAATTTTCAGCCATTTTCCAGGCGTTTGCATGTATGAATGACGTATTCTTTTCATAGAATATGAGTGAAAAACTTTTTGCGACTTGTATTTTCAAGGCCTGCCCGTGCTGAAACCCATCGTGCATTGTGCCGAACGCTAAGGAGGCGCTTGGAGCAGTTCCAATCAGTCCGCATTCAAGGCCTTCAAGGGACAGATACCTAACAGACAACATCCAATGCGGAATCTGCAAGATGATTTCACTTTATGCACAACGTCCGCTTCAATCACGAGATTAGGTCTGGAATCCCCCAAGAATAGGATTTTAGGCCAGCTTCTGCCCACAAACAGCACTCCTCAGTATGGAAAAACAATGCTTGAGACTATCTTGAGCCCTAATCGAAAGAAAGCAATGAATGCTTGCACATCTATTGAACAAAAAACTATAGAAGGGAGTCTTTGTGAGACACAGACGTACTCCCGACGTACTCGGCACGTTGTCAGTAGCGAAAGTGCAAGTTTTTCAAGCAGATGCAATTTCTATGGAGTTATTGTGCCAGAAATTCCTATTTTCACGGAGTAGTGCGGCATCTGCTGGGAAACAGGGGTACTGCACTGGGCACGCTAGGGATTTCTAAATGGTGGGAGGGGTAGAGGTGTCGCATTCTAATTGTGAGGATGTTTTGAGGATGTATGTCGTGTTTGGCCTGCCCGTTCCCCCACTTGCGTTTTGAGCTCTCTAAATTCCATACGATTGATTGGTACCAGAAGTGTTTAGCACCAAGCAAAGCTCCTGTTTAATAACGACTTATCAGGAGATAGGTAAGAAGAGAAAAACAATCTTCTACACGATTGTCTCGGAATGTTTATCCATCCCTTCGAGGTTGCTTAATTAGTGCCAGATTTGTTTGGCACTAACAAGTTCCATAATACACTGACCTCTATGTGCATTGGCTGGGCCCCGCAATTCACTTTATACGAAAAATCGCATCCAAAATGCTATTAAGATTCTGAATGGGAGTTGTATTCGTAGCGCATTCCAAAATGGGAACTGATCAGCGCCGTATGCTTTATCCTTTTATCCCAGGCCATGTCATGCGTTGGGAATCTCCAGCGAGGCGATGTTAGGTCGGCGGCCTGGAAGGAGAGGCGCATTCGACAGCAAATTTTTCGGGAAAAACCGCGGAACTTGAAAAAACCATGGAAGAAGTCCGAACAATGGCAAAAAGTTGGGAAAATTGGGGAAGATGGTGGGTGGGGAGGATTTTTCGAGGGGCTAGCGTTTCACGAAATCCCCCCCCCTTCCCCTATTAGCAGGACATGCTCTGCCCATAAAACGCCCTTCACCATTAAATACATCTCTGCAGTCGCAATTTACTACATAAAGTGCTGAGTCGCAAAGCATGTAAGCGCTTCGCAGGACATATAGCCCTCTGCATACGAAGGTTAAGGGAAATTCGAGGCTGTTGGAAGGAAGATAGGACCCCAAAAACTCGACTGTTACTTGATCCTGTCTGAATGAAAAAATCCATTTAGGTGTGATGGCAACGTAAATTCGACATTCTCCGAAACTGCTGCTGTATAAACCATAATTCTCTTTATCGCAGGGCGCTCGCGGGTTAGTTAGAGGAAAAAAATGGATCAGTTAATTAGGTAAGTCGCAGTCCGTAAATGATGTGCTGGAAGATAAACGGTGAGTTCTCCCTTTTTCCTTCTTTTATTGATTTTCTCTTTTCATTAAGACCGCAGTATCAGGCTTTTGGGAACCCGAAGATATCACGGTCATACATATTCAAGGGTACTCTTGTTCCAAACCTTGACCAGTCCTTTTCGCCCAAGTTCCTTTACTATATAGACAACTTCGTAGCAGTAAAAGGAGATGCATTACACTGTAATCATTTCCGCCTTTTTCCAAAAGAAAGTTCTGTCTGACGAAAAGAAGAATTTGAAAATCGATGCGATCCTTGATAATTAGGTAACCACGGTGCGTGTCCTTTTCACGATCTAATTGCTATTGACATGTTAAGAGACGCCATGCGACTCGTCATACAAGTAAAACAACTCTTCCAAGTCACTCAATTCTAATTTTCCCAACTAACCATAAGTAGCCGCTTTGATTGAGAAGTAAGAGCATCGACGCCCACGTTTATAGCTTTATGTACGCACTCACTCACGAAAATCCAGCAGGTCAGTGGTTCGGACGAGTTATCCGACTTGGAGCACATATTGCTATGAAACTCAGTAAGGCTGTATATATAATAGATAGTTCTGAGTGGTGTCATCGCTCGCTCCATTTTCTAGTCAGCTGAGTTGATGGACGCAAACAGAGAACTGGCACGCAGCACTGCTCCTGAGTAGGTCAGGTCCTGGTGCGAATGCGTTCGTACGTGGGTATGTGATAAAACAACCCTATTTCGCGACGTTGGCTGGTGTCGAGTGCGACGTCGCGCCTGCAAATGGCGATGGATGGACCTGGGACGCGACGGAAGACCGTTTTGACAGTCTCCCTTCGTACGTAACCCCGCTTACAACGCCTCCCAGGTCAACTAGCAAGGAAAAACTCCGTCACTGCCCGCGATGCCGCGACTCACAACTATGATGCGAATCCCGGTAACCCACCAATCGTAGTAACAATTTGAAAAGGGCAGGAATTTCAGGTTTTAACCTGACAGATCACCGGTAATTTCGTCCCGACCCACGGCTGAAATCGTGGTCACCATAAGACCTCACAAATGTTTTCGACAGCTACATGAATAAGGCGAACTGGAAAAGTACCGCAACTATTGGAACCAGTTGGCATAATAAGTTCCCAAGAAGCGTAGGATTTATACGCCCAGCAGGAATTGCGCGCCCCTAGGCAGGCGCTGCGCAGGAGGTGCCCTTATAACTCCCTACAACCTACTGAACCGGACGCTCATCGCGTCCGCCCGCCCACAAACGGACGACTGCACCTGGGGGTATGTGACAAGAGGATCGTAATTTGCCGCGCTGCTGGGCGTCGCGTGCGACGTCCCGCCCGCAAAGGACGATGGTTTCAGGCAGTAGATGGCGACAACATGCAATTAAGGACCGAAAACAGTAATGAGTGTCTACGATGACGGGGTCTACATGAAGTCCGGTGCTCCATTCGACAGGTTAAAACGAGTTATGAAAACGCCGCGCCCATCGCCGCGCGTGGCGGTGCGGCGAATTACGATCCTCTTTACCGTCTCCCCTGCATCTGGTGCTAGTATTGCTTCATTTGCGAAGTAAAATATGAAGCGAAGGGATGACATGAAGCGGCTGTGGTGCTGCATGGATATATGAGTACATATACCAGCCGTACCTACCGCAGCAATTATTGGTAAGATGCCTACGGGAAAATCGACAGAAATAAAGAACAATTTGACTCATTGAGAACGAAGGCCTTTCTTCGCAAATTTTTGACCGTTTCACTTCGTTTTTTTTTGCCATTTTCCGACTATATAGCACCCTGCTAGCATTTTAGACCAATTGCCAAATTATTGTGCCATACGCCTTATTCTTATGCCTTTAATGTTGTAATCCTCAAGATGCAAGCTGGCTGCAAAAAGAGATAGGGCTTCCTTGCAGAGAAACGCATGTTTCAATCTAGAACACCTGATTAATCACTATGAAAAACACCGGGCTTCCTAAACAGCTGAAACGGATTGTTGTATACATCACATTCTTTGTTCCCCTCGGATCGAATCACCGGGTCTGATGAAGCTCAGCGGAATTCAATTTCCGGCACAACCGCACAAATAGACACAGTATAGTAAGATATGGGTGGTGGGAGATATCCCAACCTAATCGCGTTTTCGGAGGACATTTGCCCAAGGAAAAAAACATTCAACAGATCAACATAGCTAATGAGTAAGTCAGAGAAGTGATAGAATGCTAGGATGAGAAGAATATCTAACGAACCCTCCTTGAATGATGATTAGTACACAAAAAAAGACGAAGAAAAAAAGATTTTTGCACTATTCAACCATTACTATCCCAGTCTACCTAGAACAAGCCAGTTTTTTATTGACTTTTTTTCTTTGGGGCAGAAAACTGGCTGAAAATTTGGTTCCAGGGCCAATTCGACCTCCTCAACACCAGTGTCGCATTCGTTCGGCCTAGAAGTGCCAAGCGCGCGCGTAACAGCCGCCGGCGCTAGGCCCCAAATCACCACGTTTGCTGAAAACGTGTCCCAAGGGGTAGTCCTCTTGAGCACGAATCACATCCGCTCCGCAAGAAAGTGCCTGGCGCACGCCCTACAGGTGCCAGCGCTAAGATACCCTAGATCACCAAATTTGCTTGAAACTTGTGTACTGGAGTTATTTGACATCTTGATCACAAACATTCAATCTTGGCACTGGCGTCAAGGTAACCCACTACCATTTGCGCTCTGCTAAGACCGAGCCTGACCTGAAGTACATAACTCGTTCTTTCAGGCACATCCTTAGCAGAGCGCTAAGTGGCGCTGGCGTCGAAAATGAATGCTATATTAGTGATCTCGGCACCAAACAACCCTTATGCAAGCTTTTGCGGTTTAGTTTCTTTTTAGTTTTTTTTTTAGCAAAAAAAAGGAGTGGCGCCAAATTTGCACTCAGTGTCCCCAATAAGCGCCGGGGCTAAAACTGACGGTCACGTGATTATACTACCGAATAACCCCGTATGTTCTAACCAATTTTGTTGAGAGAATGGGGTGATGCAAAATCAGCGCCCCATGGCGCTAAATGGCGCCAGCATCAAAAACGAATGTTACACTCGCGATCACGACATCGGATTACACTCACGTGCAGAAATTCAAAAAAATTCTCGAAATTTTGGAGTAGTAATAGTTGAATAGTGCCATGATTTTAAGTGAAATATCACATACCTGGTCAGGATTCCTCATTGCCCTTATGATTTTATAACCTGTGTTAAATACTGTAACAATTGTGGGCAGAAATACAAGAACGAGCAATGTCATGCTGTATGCTGATGTGGCAGACCAGTCAAGTACGCATAACTGAGCTTCTTCCAGAAAAACTACCTGAACACAAATTTATCTACCACTGATTTCGTCCTATATGGTAAAGTTGCAACTGTGCAATAACGAACGTATTTCGCAGAAATTTCATTTTACTTTTTACTCGTCATGTTGCAACGTATGAAGAAGCCCCTAAGTGTACCCGTTTGGCAATATCCGTTGCTTTGTCTCCCACAAGCAATTCGCTAATACGTGTAGCCTGCCCGCAGGAAATCGATGCTGGGCCTGCATCACGTCACTCCCCAGAGAGCCAAGGGAGGAAGGACAAGAGAACGCACATACATACGCGTTTTACGCACAATCCACCATACACATCTTTGGTCGCCCCATCAAACTACTTGATCGCACTCAACTGATTCAAACGACAGCACGACACTTACTACTACTTACTATTAGGCTTGCGGGGGAGTTCTGTCACACTTTTTCCAACTCAAAGTACTTACTTTTTCCAACTCAAAATACTTGCCCATTACCTGAAGAGGGGTAACCGGTAATGTGAGCACTTATACATCAAGGAGTGGTCTTTCTATTAGTACTTGACTCCTGCTTCTTCTTCTTCTTCTGCAATATGGACAAGGATTTTATCCGCTACCATCGGCACCGACCCCTCCAAGCGCTTCCTCAAACTCTTTCTTCCACCACCCTGACGCCAACAGCCATGATGCAAGATTGCCAAAATAAAGGAGTTGAATGAGGACGATACCCTCAATTATAGGACAACCTTCCACGACGCTAATGCTTCAAAGCGGGAGCCTACAGTTTTGATGACGAAGTGAGGTTTGGGTTACCTGTGAACTCAGATTGAGGGAGCTGCGGGTCGTGAAAGTGCTGGATGAAGAAGCTTCTTCTTCGGTCAATGCGTACGCAAAGCAGCTACGAGATCTAAAGCGTACCGTCGATCAGAGGGAAAAATTTGTCCGCACAGCCCGCCCTCATCATGATAGTGCAGCGCACTCCGTCCAAAAAAGTTCGAGCCGTACCTCATGCAATAGAGCTGGATGGCTCTCCCCTTGCACTGGTGTAGCACAGACATTGCTCCTTCTAACTGCGAGTTGCTTCCCGTACTCAACCGTTATATGGACGAGAAAACCTTCCATAACCCGAGTTCAAGTCAAGATTGAGATGGTGTCCAACTTTGCGCTCCATCGCATTGTGAAGCGATGGCATCCATGAGGTGCTCAAAAACTGGCAAGAACCCCGCAGTAACATTGCTGTACAATGTTGATCTTACACGCCTCTCTATGAGAACAGAGCCTAATTTGAAAAATGTAACAGAACTTCCTCGGGCAACCTAATATATAAAAAGAAGGCGGTAGTACTATATGCCGGGCCGCTTTGATGCGATTACAGAACTTTTGCCAACCGGATATTCTCTCACTGGAAGGGTCTAGGAGTGCTTTCTCATCGCGTTATCTGGCTCAGGGATTTGATGGAAGAGAAATCAGGAAGAGGGAAGAGAGAAAGAATTAAATAAAAAAAGGAAGTAGGACGCGTCATCTGGCTGAGCATTTGAGGGGAGTGAAGTAAGAAAAGAGGAGATAGAAGAAGAAAGGAGGAAGAAAGGAAGGGGAAGCTAGGCTTCGCGGTTGGAGATATACTGCACCATACGGTAATTTGAGCAGGCAACCAAACCATTACCGTGTCCAAAAACGTCGTAATATAAATAGTGATGCGCACATACACCTGGATTATTCTAGATACCGTATTCCACGGCCATATCTATCTATATCTAGAATGCCAGGTATGAATAACGAAGGGTACGATTTGTTTATGGAGATTGTGATTTCGGGGAGGGGGGGGGGGAGAAATTGGTGCATTCTGCTATAGAAAAAGCCCTAATAATACACTTCTTATCCCTGAGCCAGAGTAGGCGTGGCATTTGAACATGGCACGGAACTGGTTACTCGTGGAATATTCCAGTCTGGGACAACTGTCATCTTGTTCTGTGTTGGACAGAGACACGACAACAATTGTGTCAAGATGAAAATATCTCACCAGAAGCATAGACACCTTCAGGTTAAGTTGAAGCATGCAGCCACGCCTACCCGATCTCAGGGATTTCGAGTATACAGTATGGGGGGGGGGTTAGTGCAAAATGCAAAAAACGCTTATCAACCAGGAGTGAATGCCTCACCTAGTTGGTCGGGGAGGAGGGATAGGTTGAACACCTGCACACAAATATCACATCCACTCACTTGGAAATCAGAAATTTCGAGCATTTCTTTCTACTTTTAATCAATTTCGCCGTCTTGCTGGCATGGCGCTTTACTCTGCCACAACTCATCAACATCACTTCGAAATGGTGAACATCACACATTTCGCCACCCATCCGTGTTTTATTTCAGCTATTTTTTATTAAAAGCGTAGCATGCTCTATGGTCTGCTCGTCAAAGTTGAAGTGACGGCATTTCTGGATATGGTTGTGCTATCACTTTGTCAAAATCACGGCAAAAAATTTTTCTAGCGCGCATAGCCTTACGCTCAGCTAGGGCTGCCGTGCACGACGATGAGGCCTATTGCCTGAGTTTCAAGGGGGAAGAAGCTCCTAGGTGGATAAATCAATGTGTAGTACAAGAATTCTATCGGATGACGTTAACCCAGACCGGGCAATTCTTCATGTGATGAGAAAGTACATTTTTGAAATCAGAAAAATACATCTCTTCATAGAAGTCATTCGTCATATTATTGACTACTCGAGAAGAATATGAAAAAAGAATATGAAATTATGTGGGAATACACGCCTAACGAATGGGTTCACACCAGCTTTGTAGATGCAGTTTTTACTTGAAAGAACGAAACGAAAGACGGAAACACCGAAACGCTTATTGAGCTTTGCTATCGCTCGCTAACACGTTCCGGAGCGCGTGACACACATGGTGTGTCATGATTTCGTCTCTACGCAGTGCTTTATTTTATTAATTTGGCTTTCATTCATGTTTTGAAGTTGTCAAAATGCGTTCTCAATAAGGGAAGATACCTACCTCCTCAACTGTTGAAAAAAAGGGGGGGGGGAATTACTGATGAATTAGTTATGAAAAAGAATGAAATAATTCCGAAATGCGGACACTGCGGCCGGTCCGCAATGTGTCAAAGGCAAACTGTACACTCCTATTTGAAACTCCTGGTCTCAGCCCTGTGCGACAGAAATGAGTGCCCAGTTGCAGGAGCATGCCAGATTCATAGCTCAAAGCTACACGGAAACGAGGCTAGAGGCAGATAGTGACACCCGGATGCCGTTTATGGACTCCGCTCGCATTGCCGAGCGACTACACGCTTAACCATAGCCGAACGCGCTATTTGTCTGCGCCCTCTCTCCTGTATTTCTCTACCTCTCACTGCGTGCTCAATGCGGGATCTTGCTATTGAAGCCGTACTGCACCTTGAGGATACGGCAAAGGCTGTCCGGAACCGCCCGGATATCACTACCCTTCAGCCCCATTACAGAGCACTCTCGACTGACGAAAGCGTTATACTTGTGCAGCTGCCGGCTCACCTCGCACATAGCAAGGATGTTCCTCGGGGGTGTGTGTGCGGTTTGACTTTAAGCGTGAGGGGCGGGTTTGAGTCCCATGTTCTGCGATGATAAGTGCTGTGTAAAGACCTCCCACAGCCTCATGGGTGGATCACTTCGCCCACTCCAATGTCCCATGGGACCGTGGGAGGTCTTTACACAGCACTTATCACCACAGAACGAGTTCAGAAAAAGCATCTATCCAAACTCATAAGTTAAGGAATACCGGAGTGGGCGCTGACCTACCCATAGCTCCTTTCTTCTCGGAAGTCTCTATCCCTTGGCTCGCTATTGTTTTTATTTCGCTTGTCAAAGATTAAAAATTAATGTAGCGTAACATGAAAAAAGGGAAGAAATGTTGTTCAAGTGAAGCTCAAAACGAGAACCCCTTTGTGCAGAAGTTCGTCGTTCGACGATCACGGTAATACGACGAACTAATGCACCAAAAAACCCGTTTTAGCGCCCGAAAAGAACGTTATCACTAAAAATGAGAGGTCCCATGTGTCTATGAAATCACCTTCAAGAAAGAACATTGACAGTTGCATTACATATGTAGCATATTCGGATATGCATTAAAATGCAAACGCGTAATAATTTATTCATTTAATTATTAAATAAGGATTACATTTCACTAGCACACTCGCAAGAGTGCATGTTTTTGGTGAATTTTCACGTAGAAACGCGCATATTTCGGCTCGCCAACGCATCTGCAGGGATTTTTAACTGGTAATCTCAATGAAATGGGGGAATAATACCTACATTTATTGAAAAATCAAAAAATGGACAGCATTTCAAACATAATTTTCGGTTCAACGCAAAAAGGGGGATGCTGCCAATCAGACAAACTTTTTTTGAAAACAATTTTCATAAGAATTGTGTTGTGGTACTTTACCAAAACATCTTTGCTGAGTGAAAAACTAGCTATCTCACTAAGGTTTACATAAGTGAAGTTAGTTAGTTCACTAGTTTTCTGGCTGTCAGCTGTAAACGTGGAATGAGCTGTCTGCAAAATGATACGCACAGATTCATTAGGAGCTCCTCGCTTATGAACTGCCGTAGCAGGGCGCTTCCACCTTGTGTGAAAGTATTACTCACACTCACGGGTTCAAACTGTACCTTCGGGCACGTCTTCAGCAAACTAGGCGCTGGAAAGTGTTCTGCAGCTGGCGCTTGTGGCGCTAGCGTGAGCTGGTTTCGAGCAAAGAGAATGCGATATCTGCATTTCTTTTCCGACAGAATGTCCAATCTCCCTCCCTTCCCAAACTGCATGTTTAGAAGAACCACAGAACGTCAGAAGGCGCTCATTCTTGGCTTTTTTTGAAGTTCTGAGTATGGAAGCATGTCACTGACAACGAAAGAACCCCCCAAAGGGTGACCTTTCCGCAGTTTTCCCGTTTCACATGTGCGCTATCCATCCTCCCCCCCCCCCCGCTCGACAGCTCGATCATATCAGAGGGACTAAGGGGGGGGGGGGGGTTAACGTCAAGCCACCTCTGAGAGGGGGAGTGCTCACGGACTTGACCAAAATCCCAAACCATTGCTGTGCCCTGGAAGGAGCCACTGTAATCAAGGGTTTCTGGGCAATGTCCCCTCCCCCCTTCAACGGAGGAAAATAGGAAAGCAGAGAGCAGCGCTGGTGTCATAAGCCGGGCAATGTAGCCCCTTGAAACCACTGCAAACATCTCTCTTTCACTATATGATCAGAAAAGCTTTTGTCCATTCCTATAGGAAAGGGGAAAGGTGAATCGTTCCCCGCTTAACATTAAGAAATCCAGGTAATTGTGAGGAAATAAGAGCTCCCAGCCTTGGCCCATTTGAGCAAAGTGTGACTACACTAATCCGACGGGATATTGCACCAAATGTCGCACATGTTATACTACAACCGAGGCAACTTTGGCAAGCAACTACACAACCTATGTCCATTCTTCAAAACGAGAAAAAGAAGGATTTTGGCAGAGCCCATTAGCTGAGAGAACCACTGGAGAAAACTGCTCACCTGCATTTGTGCAACAACTATTGGACAGCACAACAGAAGAGAAGTAATCCAACTAAAGACAATCCAACATTTACACCGTGTAAGAGATTGATCCGCATATCGTGAAGGCTTCATCATTGCGGAATACCTATATAGTAAGAAGTCAACTATAGAAATATTTCAAAGAAAAGATTCACCACAAAACTATGTTGTAGAATCAAGCAGATCTCCGCTGGTAAAATTTAAGACCATCTAGACACTAACATTTGCATGCACTATACAATTATATTTAATGGTCCCCTCATTGAGGAAAAAGAGCTAGGCACTCATTAGAGCACGGAAATGTCCTTGATGCTCAAATTGTTCCATATTATGAAGGCTGAACGCTAGTCAGCCGGCTGAGGCAAATTCATTTTCCTATACGTTCCGCGAAACGACTTTCGAATAAGTGCGTAGAATTATTCTTCACAAAAATTAGGTAGTAAATATTGTGAACTTCGCTATAATAACTCAAATTCAACCTTCCAAATGATTTTTTATCATTTTTCATATGATCAAATCTCCTCATAACCATCCATTCCATTCCTCCGAGCGGAATAAACACAGCGTTAGAAATGCGGTATGAGGCCGATGAGAAAATACTATTCAGAGTGCCGTTGAAAACGGAATAAATCATGAAAGCGAGCCGAAAACGACCAACCAAGGTCCAGCCCGCCCAAGCCGGAAGTGGCAGCTGGGTGACTTGACTCATCTCATGAAATGACAAGAGTGAACATCTATGGAGAAATGATTATGATGATGATGGTGATCGCGTGAACCAGGCTAGAGCCACGATTAAATGCAGCCTGAATTAAATGGAGGGAGCCGTACTCTGTGACCGGCAGGGCTCCAAAACTCTCAGTGGCAAAGTGTACTGGGCAAGTGTACTGGGCATTTGTCCCGAGATTCTCTACAGCAGCGAGTACTGACCTATATGCAAGAACCACAAAAGGCTTCCAATCAGCTGCATTGAAGAAGTTGAGATAGCCGTGCGGCTGTACAGGACTGGGTAGAGTTAGAAACGAGGACGTCACAGTCACACAGACGGCTCCGATCCAGCTGAAGGCACGAGGAGCAGCGACTGCGATGGCATGGGCACGTACTGACGAGACCTGAGGAACACCTGATAAAGAAAGGGTTGGACTCGAAGTGAGCCCCGATGAAACGTGGATGGAGGGACGTCATCAATGGAGACACTTCACTGAAGTAAATGCCAGTAAATGCCATGGCAGAAGATGCATTGGATCGGAACAACTGCAACGTTTAGCAAGAACAGCGGACCCTGCCATGGCGCAGTACTATGGCCAGAGAGAAGAAGAGGACCACTTATCAATTAACGAACATGTCTCTTGGTCCAGATTTCATATTAACGGCTTTCCTCCCAGACCAAGCGAGACCACACCTGCGCAGACGTAATCTTTCTTTTTCGCCATAAAATACCAACTGCTTGGACCATTCACTATCGACATGCTTAAATTAGGTCCCAAATGGTGGAAATAAGTGAAAAAAAGAGACAAAACTTTTACTTTTACAGGCAGCTACTCAAGCTGTGCTCAGGCTTTTCAGGACCGCCTTTTCCGAAATAGGGATAATATTGAGAAAGCGAAATATATTCCAAGAACATAGGGAAAAGCTCAACACATTTCAACAACTACGGAAGCAAGATATGAAATTTACCACTTAACTTTTCGTTAATTTCAAGACCAGGTTTTTTTTCAATACTTCGTTCCTTTTTTAACGAGGTGTCACGCACATGGAGCTTTGATGACTATTTTTGTTGCCGGAACTTGGCCGTATTCATTTATCCACTTAACTACCGCAGTGCTTCGGCGAACAACGGCAATCAGGAAGCGATAGGAGCAAAGACTAAACCCAAATAGGGAAGTAAACCACAACATATTTCCTAGACAGTTGCACATCTTTGACAGTTTTAAGAACCAAAAACGTGGTGCAATTAGCGCAAATAATTACAACTTACAAAGTAATTGTCACAAAATCAAGTGACTCACTTGAAACCTATTCATATTTACAAAAAGAAGAGATTGTAAGTGAAGGTAAATAGAACACTTACCTATCGATACAAATCCATGCGAATGTGTAGACGGTGGAACAAAACAATGCGATTTGAAGATAGGCGCTACCCTTACAAACGAGGGAATTATCGCCCATAAATCGCCAAGTTGGATCCAACGTACTATACAAACTAAGCGGTACGATGAATAATGCTGCCAACAGATCCGCAACCGACAACGATATCTTAAATAGTTAGTAATAACATCAAAACTGTAGCAGCCACGTTCAAAATGCTTCCAACATGTAAAAAAAATCAAACACCGGACAACTATTTCTGTGGTGGTGTATATCATTAGCTATAGGCAAAAGAGTCTCTGCAAGAGGGACACGTAAGCGACATTCGCACCAAAACCAAGAGTTACAAGGTAACTGTCAACTGGATGCTCTCTCGCTGCGTGGGTCCAGAGGTGCTTTCCCATCGCATGTTCTGGTCCAGCACTTACAGGAAGGTAAATAAGAAAGAGGGACGCTAGAAAGAAGGAAAAAAAGACGCAAAGAGGAAGGAAAAAGTATGGAGGAGGAAGGCTTCAGTTGACAGATATCCTGAGACCCATAAGTCAATAAAACGTGACGGATTCGCATCGAGTCAACTAGCTAGGAAATACTTTGCTAGTTCGCCCGCTAACGAGTAACTAACAACTGGACCACCTGAATTAGTACGCATTAAGTCTCATTCGCTACTGGTAAGTGACAGCGAATTTCCCGTACCTACGATGAACCCTAGTCAAAGCTTCCTCCGTGTCACCTAGGATTACTGGGAGCTGCAGAAGGAACTAGGGGCATAATGCATGCTCATCCATAGGGTCAACATGGAGTGTAGTTGATGGGGGCCAGTTGGCTGCGCAACCAAGTGCGTTCCACTGCTCTTCCGGATCCAAGACCGCGTACAAGTGTCGGTCGTCCGCGTTTTACTAAGTATCACCATTGAGGAGAAGATCACTTCGTCACGACGCTGTATGGCCTCCATAAACTACAGTAGCGCCCAGAATACTAGCCCGCCCAAGTGACTATAAGAGAGAAACTGAAGATTATCTGTGATTAAATATTGCAATTAAGTCAGCGAACAGATTCTCAACATGGCTTCGTGATCAGATTTATTCCGCGAAACATGCGACTCCAAAGTGGTGATGCATGATTTTACGTGGCAATTACTAATCTATTATGAGCATCAGAGGCCGGCTGGTGTCTATGCATTCAACAACCCGGCGTCTCCACCCAGCTTTCGAAGCAAATCCCTCTCCTCTTCAAATGAACGTGAACTAGCATTAATATCGATGACTTCTCGTAAGATCAACGAGACGGTCATATTCCCAGCACCTGGCCTTCACTAACCCTCCTCAGACTACCGCAATTTTTTGTAAGTTCGAATGCATTGTGCTGTTTTTAGTACGTCAAGATAGTAATTCTAAGAAAAACTGGGCATTTATCAGTTAGATATCAAGGTTATGGTGATCAGAGATTCCATGAAAATCAAAAAGGAGTCGGCAAGGAAACAGGGCTAGACTATAACTGCTGGGTAATTGCAGACGGAAAGCACTTGAAAGCACTAGAAGGATTGTAGTAAGTGAGCCGCCTAGAAAAGCTCAATCTCCGTATAGATGTGTGAGAAAAAGGTGTTCATGACTCAACAGTACAATCTGGTTGATAAAATAGAACCACGTGGGAGAAAAAGGGGAAAGAAAGAGTTAACATTCACGACAAGATTACGATCCCGACGCAAACCCCGCGACGGCATATTGCGGACAGTAGCATTCAATAACAAACCTGGAGTCGCCAAGTGACTGTCCAGGGAAGATAAAGCTAAAAAATATCGTGGAGATCTTTCTAAAAAGACCCTTTGGCAGCCTCACTGTACGTGTTTTCGGGACCTACACGTTGTATGTATGCGAAGCGATCCTGCCGACTCGCTCTTTAGTAGTTTCTTCGCGTTGTTCAATCTCAATAGCCTTACGGTGGAAAAAAGGAAATCGTGGGGTAAACTGAACGCGTGAAAGAAATTAGCTCTTGAATTTATGGTGGGCGGTACAACTAGGGAGGCGTCAGAACTGCCACTTATGAGAGCCGCAGCGCCTTTAGTTACTGTGAAGCCGCGAAAAAGGGACAACAGTCCTAGATCAGACCGTCCCTTTTCCGCGGCTTCAGAGTAGGTAACGAAGGCGCTGTGACCCTTATAGTGGTAGAAAGACACAGCGGACCAGAGCCACTAGGGAAGAGGCCTCGAAGTGACTGAGAGCAGGGAATGTCCGAACTTCCAAATATGATAAAGTAGGAAAAACCAAACAGTACTTACCAAGTAACATCCGATCACGTCGTACAAGTCGGCAGTGGTGAATATGACGCATATATTGAGGAATGAAGTGCCAAGTAGAAGCACTTCCACAGCGACGACAACAGCGGCACGGGCCAGAGCCTCGGCGGTCAGCGAACGGCCGTCCAGCACGTCCCACATGTAAGCGAGTGCTTCTAGCGTGTCGTCGGCCAGAAACTGTCCCGATCATGAGGCAGTGGACCGCACTTGCACGATGGCAGATGGGGCTGTGCAGTGTGCGACGACGGCGACGACGACGACGTACGCCAACACTCGACGTCGACAACGAATCCGTACGCTCGCAATTCTTGCTAAAATCATAGACAATATGGTATGAGTACCTTATAAAGGTTTACAACCAGAACTTACCACGTAAAAACAGTGAATGATGCAGATCTAGTGAACTCTCCGAAACTCGTAGACTGTGAAGCGCCTTGGACGTAGCCACGCCCTGCCGCCCCGTGAATCGATACTCTGTCAAATAGATATTTGCGCACAATGTGCACAGCATTGGAGGATGAATGCCACCACTATTCCATAGATTCTCTATACACTGCGCTTTACGCTTTGTAATGAGAATGTTCATTTGATTACTGTACCAGAAAACAAGTTTACAGTTCCATTTTCTGGCTATTAACCCTTAAACACGGCTGCGCTAGAAATATGACTGTTGCCCGAATGATCTTCGGCCGCCTAATACATCACATGAAGGACAAAGGGGTAAATACTTGTTGTAACAAAGGGCTGTTCTCATAAGAGCCTCCCTCTATTCAGCCGTAAACAGACCTCTATAAATAATTCGTAATCTCACCTATCAGTGAGAACGAGAAGGTCCTTCTCGTAGTGACGTGTATTGTTGGAGAAGTACTTGGCCAGCCGTGTGAAGAGGTTTACGATGGGAAAGTTACGAAAAACTGATGCACAAGCTTTTACCTAATTGCCGTCAGAGCAGCGTCGACATCCACGTCATCGCATAAGCCATGTGAAGCCCTATCGATGAGCTAACACGGGCCGCCACCACACTCCCTTTGGTCTACGAGGGGCTTCCACTCTACAAATCTGAACAAATCATTCTCAGTAACATATACCCCCTATACCTGAAACGGAGTAGGCGTGGCATTTGAGCATATCATGGGTTACTCGTGTAATATTTCAACATGAGACAGCTGTCATCTTGTTCAGTGTTGGACAGAGACATGACCACAATTGTGTCAAAATGAAAATATCTCACCAAAAGCACAGCCACTGCCACGTTTAGTTGGAAGTGTGCAGCCACGCCTCACCTCAGGAATTTCGAGTGTACATTTGGGTTCAGCTTACAGGGACCAATCATGGTCGTCAAACTGATGATTAGAACTGGTAAGTTTATATACTGAAAAATTCCTAATGCATCAAACAGGAGTAAACTCTTACGATTATCGTCACTACAGTTCAGACGGCATGTTTTCGATCTTTGTTCAGCTCACAAGCTAATTAGAGTTCGCGCGAGTCTGATTGCACTAATGTCCTTCAAATGGTTCATTGGATCACTAGAGGAGTGAAGATCTTATTGTCAAAACCAAAGACTGATTTACGTAAGAGTTTCACCTTCACGGCGCTTATTCAAAGTTAAAAAAACACGTACCACTTTGTCACATGCTCAGTTCAGACACAGTATTTCCAGCAGGCTATTAAGGTAAAGGGACTAGCGCTCTCGAGGCTGATAGATAAGTAGGTGATGTTGGTTAATTACTGTTGCTGGAAATCGATCTCCGTCTTATATATTCATGAATGTTAATATTGGAACGTATTTGAATGGCGATGTTAAAATTTTATCTCACTATGCCTTATGCGGACGTAATAAACTCATACTCATATACAGGATGGCGAAAAATGACGAGTGCCTAGTGCCTAGTACCTAAATCCGTTTTAAATTATTTTAAAACAAATAAGCATATTTGCTGAAGTCAAAATATCTATATTGGGGACAGTACTAGACAAATTTTATATTCTAACAGAATCGCACTTCGATCCATAAACTCATAACAGCGATTCACTTTCTTTGGTCCGAAATTGATTCCTATCAGACGGAGAACCTCGTAGCGGATCTGAACCCTGAGTTTGCATGTATAGGAAGAGATAGAGCAGCAACCAAGAAACCAAATATGAAATTCGTGATGACTTTGTGAAACAAACAAGGCTGAAAATATGGGTAAATTCAGACGACTACCTCCGCCGTATCAATGACTGCATGAGGGAACGAGCTAAGGCCTGTATAAACTGACGACAGTAACCTCGGAAATTCTCTATAAGTGTAAAGTGCACTGGTCCATACTTCCATAGAAGTAATTCCCTTGAAAGCAAATGAG
>MU915272.1:17722-33383 GCA_036418165.1 Cooperia oncophora
CCGTCTTATTTACACAATGTTAATATTGGAACGTATTTAAATGACGATGTTCCAATTTTATCTCACTATTCCTTATGCAGACGTAATAAACTCATACTCATATACAGAATGGCGAAAAATGACGAGTGCCCAGTCCTTAGTACCTAAATCCGTTTTAAACTATTAAAACAAATAAGCATATTTGCTGAAGTCAAATTATCTATATTGGGGACAGTACTTACAAGTTCTAACAGAATCGCACTTCGATCCATAAACTCATAACAGCGATTCACTTCCTTTGGTCCGAAATTGGTTCCTATCTGACGGAGAACCTTCTAGCGGCCCGGATCTGAACCCTGAGTTTGCATGTATAGGAAGAGATAGAGCAGCAACCAAGAAACCAAATATGAAATTCCTGATGACTTTGTGAAACAAACAAGGCTGAAAATATGGGTAAATTCAGACGACTACCTCCGCCGTATCAATGACTGCATGAGGGAACGAGCTAAGGCCTGTATAAACTGACGACAGTAACCTCGGAAATTCTCTATAAGTGTAAAGTGCACTGGTCCATACTTCCATAGAAGTAATTCCCTTGAAAGCGAATGAGTGAAAAGTTGAGTTGCAGCGTCTTTCAAAGCGTACGTAATTCTTCGCCACCCTTTATAGGGTTTGATTCGAGTTTGTTCATCATGGACCTCATTTTCCTCTCGAAAAGTCAGCATGATTTACATTTGAAATCATCGAGATGTGGTAGACATAGTTGCTACTTGAATTTAAGTGGTGGCAGCCAAGGTTTGGCGAGATATTTTCATTTTGGAACAATTGTAATCATGTCTTTGTCTAATAGAGAAAAAGATGAGGGTTGTCTCAAATCAATATATCTCCACTTGTAAGCCATCCTATCCTGCGATCTTCGGACGCCACGCCTACTCCATTTCAGGGATAAAATGTATATATGTGGAAATATGCATACATTCACGCGATATGTATCGTCGCCAAAAATAAAAATAACAGGCTCATCAGTAAGATGAGGTATCTCACTGATGAATCTCTATGTTCTATGGAACATGAGAATACTGCCCTGGTAAAATCGACACTTTATAATATCCATACTCTATGCCAGATTTCTTCGCGTGACATAAGCCACTAATCCCATTAACATCCCGTCTTCCCCGATTACCATAATCACTTTCGCGCCAGTCCGACATCTTGGCTTAGCGTTTTTCACCTTGGTTTTCTCGCTCACAACATCCCAAGGTGAGCGTCGCGAAAAGCGATTTTCCAAATGATGTTCTAACTAGCATCGTTGCACTTCACTGTGCAAATTGGCGAAGTATGGGTGATGTGCACCATAAATGTTACTTCTCTCTATTATCTTTTTAGCATAAGAAGAAAGCGAAGCTGTCAAAAACCACCGAAGTACATTTGATATCATCATGATCTGTCGGGGCGATCTCACGATAGAGGGAATGAGCACACTGGCAGCGTTTCCACCACTAGTCGTTTCCTTAAAATGATCACCAACCAATCACCGTAGGTACAGCAAGGCAGTCGAAGGCGGGTTTTCCACTCCATCTGACATCACCCCGTCTGGTTGCGACATTATCAGCTATAACTCTTCGGTCCTAAGCTTTGTATCAGATGCCACGAAAAAGCGTATTTGTATGAGTTCTTGCTTGTTGATAAAAATATATCAACTCTCTTCACTTATCACGTCGTTTTCTTTTAGAGGATCCGTTTCATTTCCCGCCTTTTCGAATCTAATTGCCATGTTGAAGTGGGCGGGACCGTGTGCCGAGGGTGGAGGGCACGCTACGTCACAGTCTCTCAGCCTTGTTATGGAGGAACTTCAAGTGCAGACCTATGACGTCACCGTCGCACACTGCATCTTTCAGAAATCCGGAAAAGTGACATCAGCAAAACATCACCAACTTCCTTGCATACAAGCAAGCGATAAACAATGTCTAGTGTCGTTTTACTGCGACCACTGAGTACCCTTGGGAATTATGGATCACGTCATAGGGTCTGAACAGGCTTTTCTTACTACTTTTAAGTGTTATGCATAACCTGCTACTGCTTTCTTCTTTATTCAACCAAGTTTTTTCTCGTATTCCAAAGAGTTCAAAAGGCGCAAAAGATTTGAAAACTCTTTAAAATATTTATCGCTATTTCGATGCTTAACACTTTCGTCAGGCCTAAAATACTCCCTTAGTGTAGTTAGCTACTACACACAGTATGCCAATTAACTCACGTGTGGTCTGCTTCTATTAGTGGGAAAGTCTTTCAGTCGAAAATGGTGACCCACCCAGGTCATATATTAGCCGGGATGCTCCGTGATATTAGTATTGCAAGATAATGTGAAGATCATGCAATAATGAAGTACTGTATCCAAAGCATGATTCTTGAACTATCATCTTTTACCTTCAATACACCTGTTGTCCTTTCGCCTTTTGAACTCTTTGGAATAAACATTTTAGAGCTCCTTCTTGCTTTTGAACAGTTAAAGAATTTTCTGTTATTGATTTTTAGCGGGACCCATTGTGCTATTAAACACTTTGATGTCCTTGAGTATAAGCATGAAAAAGCGCTGGTTTGGGATCCCAGGAGAGAAGTCTGCTATAATGAGTCATGTTGAGGAAGTCAACCGCTTGCGTGTCAACTCCACTTTTTCTTCAACGTCAAATTTAATGCAAATGTGAAAAGGGACATTTCAAATGTACAGATTCGTGCAATCGCCCACTCCCACCACCCCCCCCCCCCTCTCCTACTATTGCCAGATAGGGGCCGAGCTTGAGACTGGCTCATCTAGTCGCGTCTGACGTAACGTGTTGCCAGCAGCAACTGGCACCAAATGCAACATCATTATGCATGGACAAATACGATCACAAAATATTCTACACGTAAACTGCTAATATACGTACGTCATAAAACAGTACACCAAACAACCATAATTCATTACCATATTCTGTATAATAACAAGAAACCTAAAAAATCAATCACATGCACATGCTAAAAAACATTCTTAAAATCACATCTAACAACATGGGACGATTGCACACAATAAATTCACCCACAAGTAATATTTAAGTGAAAAGCAACCAGATCTAAGTAGCTATTAAGTATCAGTAAAAGAAAAAGGAGGAACAATAGCGAAAACAGCAACAGAACTCTGAGAGAAGGTGTGCCGGTATTTTATTGATCATTCAATGGAGTGGAGGAACACCAAAAGTAACCTGGCCTTGACTGCTTAAATGACCGCAAATTTTTTAATATCCAGCACTTGTGCTTGCGATTTTCCAAAACCACACTGGGTGGTAATCGAGCGGTAATGAGAGAAACAGGCTGACAGCCACGGGATGCGGCTAAAGAATCAAACCTAACGCCCTATTTCTGCTCTGACCGCAATATACTCTGGACTGCGTACGTGCACTCGGTTACCGCATCAAGATCGCATCCATACTTTGCGAATGTGGTGAAACCGCCGTTGCAGAGACTAGGAGCGAAGGAAAGTATAGACTACTAGCGAAGAAAGTATAAGGGTAGACCTCAAGAATCCCCAAGTTTGAAGAATGCTTAGATCGGGTATTCTCCGTAAACGCTAGTGGGAGGAATTAGTCATTTCCCATCTATCAGTCTTTTACTCTTACCCCATAACGAAAAACTGCTTCCAAAACACTACAAAATTCTGCAAGTTTCTTCCTCAGTTTTATTCTAGAGCTCCAATATCCAACGTTCACTCAGATAGACCTAATCTATTAGAGCTCCCCCAAAAGATTCTGTCTTACATAGTCCTCTCATGTCTGTGTGGTAGTGGTGCCGTACTGAGCGCGACCACGCGGCAACGCTTCTACGTCCACTGTGACTTGGGCCTGAGCGCCCACTATTGCAGCTTACCCAGTTTTCCCAGAAAAATGGCAACGAAGAAGATTTTATTATTACTAGCATTGTAAAATGTATTTACAAAAATAAATTTATAAGTTACAAATACTCAATCGCAAATAACTACCCGAAGCCGCATTAATAACCGCATTACCTGAAGAGGAGTAACCGGTAATGTGAGCACTTATACATCAGAGAGTGGTCTTCCTAGTACCACTCGCTTGACTCTCTTAGTACCACTTCTTAGTACCACTCGCTTGACTCCTGCTTCTTCTTCTTCTGCAATATGGACAAGGATTTTATCCGCTACCATCGGCACCGACCCCTCCAAGCGCTTCCTCAAACTCTTTCTTCCACCACCCTGACGCCAGCATGATAGCTGCAGATGCCAAAATAATGGAGCTGAATAAGGACGATGCCCTCAATTATCGGACAACCTTCCACGACGCTAATGCTTCAAAGCGGGAGCCTACAGTTTTGATGACGAAGTGAGGTTTGGGTTACCTGTGAACTCAGATTGAGGGAGCTGCGGGTCGTGAAAGTGCTGGATGAAGAAGCTGCTTCCTCGGTCAATGCGTACGCAAAGCAGCTACGAGATCTAAAGCGTACCGTCGATCAGAGGGAAAAATTTGTCCGCACAGCCCGCCCTCATCATGATAGTGCAGCGCACTCCGTCCAAAAAAGTTCGAGCCGTACCTCATGCAATAGAGCTGGATGGCTCTCCCCTTGCACTGGTGTAGCAGACATTGCTCCTTCTAACTGCGAGTTGCCTCCCGTACTCAATCGTTATATGGACGAGAAAACCTCCATAACCCGAGTTCAAGTCAAGATTGAGATGGTGTCCAACTTTGCGTCGCGCCTCCCTGCATTGTGAAGCGATGGCATCCATGAGGTGCTCAAAAACTGGCAAGAAGCCCGAACTTTTCACATATGATAGGTGCTCTTCCACCACGGCTCCCTTCAGCAGAGAAACACAGAGCCCGTCTCACAACTTCTTAAGCTTTTATAAAGGTTGGCAGCTGCTGTTCTCTCTCTGACTGCGCTACAGAGAATCACATAGGACCATGCAAAAATTTACGTATTCACGCAAACCCAGTCTGTTGACGCACATTTGTAAAACCCCAGCTTATCCATACTGATTCTTATACTTTCCTTCGCAAACATGAAAGAAAATTTCCAGATATCCCGGATTCTCCTTATTAGCGAATTACGAACGCGGTCTGATGAAGTAGCATAATTGTGACGCGGGGAACGGCCTATTCAAGATCAACTTTTCCACTAAAAAAGAGTAAAACATCAAACAAAGAAGCGCAATATCGCTCGGTCAAGAGACTACAGTCAGAGGCAAATGGCAAGAAAGACCGAAAGAACATCACTTAGACATCAATTACGAGGGCGAGTCTGCCGCATTTGAGCTTGCCTGATCCGACTGATTTCCGCAGATATGAGATCACATTGTTTAGAAAGATGCGTTAGTGCTCCAAAGGGTAGACGTACTACAAGATCATCCGAATTGAAAAAGTGCAGTCGCCAGACGAATTCAACGCATCGTAGCCCTTCAGTTTCATAGACCGCACGTTGGGAAACCTGAAACGTGCAAAAATAAGGCAGATAAAAGAATGAACAGTTATTCGTCAATACAGCGAAAAATATCGCTTGTATGGAACCTAGAGAGCGCAAAACTATCTCGAGTAAGGTATGAAATAGGTAAAATAATTTCTGTTTCGCTGAAGAGTCTATAAGTAATAAAAAGGACGGCCGAATTTCAGTACCAAAAAGTCCCGTTTCCCGTGCAAAAAATGTACGCGATTCCTACTACAGCCTGCAGAGCGCTCCATATCTAAGCTTCCCGAGTATTTCCTGGCAAATGACTTGCATGGCAGGTTAGCCGCAAGAGCTTCAGCACTGGTTCTCGCAAGTCACTATAGTCACGGCCTCATAGTGAAACAGCTAACCTTCAGCCGAAACCTTGAGAGCACTTAAAGACACATGCTGCGATTACCACAGAAAAGGGGTTCCTTCTTGTTCGGGAGACGCAGGTTTACAGTCGCACATGACAGGCCGCTTTCGCCAATCAAAACGTACCACGGAATCGTGATGATCAGAAACCCCGCCCATCCTTCCCTATCGATGTCTACGGCTGTTGCGCGTCGTGAGCAATCCCCCCCCCGCACGGGTGTCTGTGGCTCTTGCCCACGCTGGTTCATGTTCATCCCACTTCCCATGACTTATGATCGAGGAGTGCGTTCTTAGAGACAGTTCCCGCGATCGAGTGTCACGGGTAGTAGGTGCTCAGTCATGAACCATTGGTAACTCCTCAGTAGAGACAGAAGCGAAAAAAACCTGATAAACACCCCGATAAGAAACCCCCTCAGCAGTGGAGGCGGCGCCTTGGACGAGCTCGCTATGAAGACAGGCTCAAACAGCAGTATTCCACGTGCAACAAACCCCCGATAAGAGCATATGAAATTGCCCTACGACGCTCCAGGCAACGCTATGTACACACGCAATTCCGCTTGTAAGCCGTTGTCTTGCAGAGTGAAAGTAATCGTGGTTGCAATGGTTGCAATGCTTCTCTAGCTTCCTTACCTCGTCATTTCGGGTAACAAAGTGGTACATTCTCTGCGAATGCGGAAAGCGATGTCAAATGCAAAGGCATTTCGTAGACCTGATCGCGGAGCATTTCGCGGACCAGTTGAACACGGGAACTGCCTTAATATGCACATCTGGCTCATTGAAAGAGGTAACTAAGCCAGTCGATGTTTAGTTCACTGTTTTCGCTCTGCTAAACAAAAATATACAAGGTACCGCCTCGGACTTTGTAGATCATCCGATCTACGAAGGACAGGGACGTATTGATCCTCGACTATCACTGCACTCATTGCTCTAGTGATCAAACCCTACCCAAGCAATTAGATCCACTCATAAGTATGATCTCCGCTTGATCAATGACGGAAGAATACGCCCGAGAAAAAAACAGACTGCCATTCAATGCCCTAAAAGCTGCTTTAAACAGAAATTATGAGCTCATTTAGAAGCATGACATCATGCTTCCATTTCGATGGAGTATTTATGAACCATAAATCTGAGTCTTATGAACTGCGGAAGCAAAGGACAACAACAATTGTAGCAATTTGTATAAGAAACTGCACCAGACAATTTAGTATTGCTAAAAATACTGCAGATATTGCCATAGTGCACAATAACAATCAGTAGAAGCCGAACACTAGACGCAGTTGAAAGCAGAAGGCGGCAATGCTAATAGGGAGAGCTGTATAGAGAAGTGCAAGACAGCCAAACGTATTTACATCAGTACCATTTTGCTCACTAACATACTCCAAACCGGAGTACCCTGCCTACTGGACATCTAAGGAAATCCAAAACTCACGCCCCAACCCTTGCAGATTCGTTTTTTGTTAATGAACTCGCCGGCCGAAGAAGCTGCTACAATCTCAAACTCGAGTTCCGCAATATGGGGTGGTGGACAAGACAATCGCGATTTGTCGCGTCGTCGTGCGCGGCGTGTCACGTGGCGGTGCGCGGACGATTCTCGAAGTCCAGTGTATGTCGACTGGAGCGGCGAAAGTCACACAAATTCAAGACAAGACTCCACAACAACAGACGGTGGTCTTTTCCGTCCCTCTAACATTAAAATGTAAATGACCGGGCAAGACAACTCGTCCGCAGTGCGCAGAGTTCCCTTATAAGTACTAGAACAGAACAGGAGATCTTATCCAAACACTCCGAGATAACACCGCATAGTACTGAACTTGCGTCCAATGAAATGACTCCACTCATACATATCTGTGACAAGCCGGCTTGGACCACGCCATGGGACCGACTGAGTACGTGACATTGTTAGCTGTTGTATTGGCGCGAGGTAAAAGTTGATGAGCTGACTAAGAAAAGTATCTCTAGAGCTTTCTCCATAAATGTTGTATTGTTATGCTGAACATCGGATTCTATGCTGCTCCAGAGCGCTCTAAAAATGAAACAAGGAGCATCCTATGTCCGTTGTGGAGGAAGAGCACAGTGGGGCCCAAAGCAGCTTCAAGCATTCGCTATGTTTGGGTCCGCAAAGATCAGCTTGGAACTAAACTGGAACTTCCTCAGGCTAGAACGTTAATGAAAAGGATGGAAGAGTCACCTGAGACCATAACCTATGCTAAAGGCCTGTTCTCTTATCTGGTAATTAAGTGGAACTCAATAGCATGATGAATGATTGGCGAGAAGTGCTGAGGGAGATGGCCGTTAGCTTAAACGTGAGCAAGTCCAAATCTCCAGAGCTCACAAGATGCGAAGAGTCAATCGCAGATCGATGAAATTTTTTGAAAGAAGTTAACAATTAAATCAAAAATTGAGTTGAACCTACGTTTCTGTCGAACCGTATGCTTGAGTCCAAGTAGTCTCCGCATGTATGAGACTGAACTTGATGACGGGTCAGGCCGGATATGTTCTCGGGATGTTCCCTTAGAATGTCAACACTTTTACAGATGAACGTCCTCTCATCATCTTTGAGTAGAGATCCTACAGGATGGTTATCAATGATGTTTTCAATCTGAAAAAAGAAGGGTGAAACTTGTAGAAATTTTCCAAGATGGCAAAATCAACAGAGTAAGGAATGGAATAGAAGAAAGGAATAAAGAATGAGTAAAAGAGTAAGGAATGAAACGACCAGTGGTGATCGATCCTTTTGGAGCACCTTATGTAAGCAACCATTATTTAGAATCTAAAAAGGAACTTTTGAGTGCTACTCCCCTCATGATTAGTCTGGTTCGCTGAGTATAAGGGGGCGTGTTTGGCAAGATGGTTTCGAAGGGGCGCCAAGTCTATCCCACCTGACACGCCCCTTCATCCGCAGCAAAACGACCGTGAATAGGGTGGGAATTTTTGTGAATTCATCAGTGATAATAACGCTATGGCACGCTGGCACAACTGCTAAAGCCCCCAATTATGCATTTTAATGTGGGGTGTAGTGTGTAGTCCCAATCCAGCTGTTTGCTACGCTCCTGCTTCCCCATATACTCTACTCCCGGTCGCTTATGGACGCTGGTGGACGCTGGCAAACGCTGGCAGACGCTAGATCGATACCTATCCTTCCCTAGCCCTCGAGACGCTGGAGGACGCTGGCAGACGCTAGATCGATATCTGTACATTTCCTAGTCGCTGACGCTGCCGGACGCTCGGAACGCTAGTGGACGCTGCCGCAAAGTATGAACGCAGCCTAAAAACAGCAAATGTATCACTGCAAACAGGATATTTCCGCTACGCCAAAGTGGTGCCGATCAGCCAAAAAGTTAGCGATCGCGTAGAAATGCAGGGCAGTTTCGTAGGCCAATGAGTGGAATGGCCAGAACGGAACGGCGGTATCACACGTATCACACCTGTACGACTGAGAGATCGCAAACCTAAATCAGCCAGGATTTCTTCTTTCAAAGTGGCCAATTTCATAACGAAAGGAGTGGGTAGTCCAGGAATCCCTTTTGTAGCTCAAGCTTGCACCAAGACCCTTCTGGGGAACATGGTAGTAGTTAAACGCGTACCCTATTTCACAGGTGTTGGCCAGTGCCAAGCTGATTCAATCACTGCCGCGTAGTACAGCATCGTGATGCGTGAAATGGCGGTGTCGGTAAGCCCTCCCGCCCCATCCCACCTCCTCGCCGGATTTCCTGTTCGGGATTGGTACAAACCCCCCCCTATCTAGCATCGTCCTCAATTTCCCCGACTTTCTACCAATTTTGCCACTTTTCAAATTCCTTTTTTTCCAATTCGCGTAATGCAGTATAAGAAAAACCGCCGAGTTTGTTGTATACGATACCTGGGTAAACAAAAAAAAACCATCTGATTGGAAAGTAGAGACAAATATTTGGGTGAAGAGCACCGCCTCACCTTGAGAACTATTTGGGGGAATAAGAAAAATACCTTGAGATCGGGAGCGCTCATGTTGACGGCGATTTTGACAAGTAGATGAACGATCCTCCGAAGAAGATCCCCGTCTACGTTGAGCTCTTCTAAAAAAAGTAGTTTTTCAGCCAGAGCAATGAATCACTGCGAACATTAAAAAAATCACCTGCTACTGGAGCATAGTCCAATTCGGACTGACGATTTACGACGAAGCTTTCAATCAAAGGAAGAATCTCAGCACATTTCGGCCATGAAAAATGTAACTATAAGCGGCTAAATTAATAAGGAGGCGTTACAGCGTAAATAGGTACGCTGCTAAAACTTTTTCGAGCGTCCACAACTACAGTTAATAAAACGTGCTTGTTCTCGTCATTCTCTTAAGGTGAAGCTGCTCAGGAGATACAAAAGGACAAGCTTACTGCATCTGTACCACCCCATTAACGAAATCAGTATTGACCCAACTTCCAAGAAGATCAAATGAGGATTATGTAGTTCACCTACACCGTCGCTCCCCTCCCTAACCAGGGAAGTCCGCCAGCTTACCATGGAACTTTGAATGGAGACCTGGGTAGATCGATAGAGTCTATAAGGTTATTTACAAATATAGATAGCAAAACTGCAACCTGCATTTCACAAGCAGCTTATGAGCAGGCGGAAATCCCTGGTAAGGCTCCAAAAATCCTCATCCCTTTCCCGATTCTGTTTCTTCGCGACTTCCAAAACGGAAAGCTGCAAAGCTCGGCAGAAAAAAAAATCGAAGAAATTGGATACAAAGTTTCAAAGAACACCTTGTGCAAAACTGCGACTACAGAAAACTGACGACTACTGCACGGAAGGCATCATCTTCACAGCTAACAAATAAACGCCCACTCAAACAACTTACCAAGCCCTTCAGAAGCGAGAAGAGCCTGCAATTCCGTGATCATTTTTCCCAAGTCATCCTTGGTAGACGCCAAAGTCATCACCAGCGTTGTTATTGGTGGGCTTCCACTGACAACAAGGAAACAGTTCTGCAAGTCGTACAGTGAAAGTTAGTGTGGCAAATGTTGTAATCTGGGACCTTGAACACTCCACACCCCGACGATGGTGAGGGCGTGGCCGCGTACTTCATTTGGACGTGAAGGCGGCTGCGCTTTCGACATTGCTGTTTAAGAACGCAAGACAAGATGACACTTGTCTCGAAAGGAACTATTTCATGAAGAACGCATATTTTGCCATGTTTAAATGGAGTGCGCAGCCATGTCCACGTCATCTCTGGTATGAGGGTGGAGCCCACTTGAGTCAGCGAGGGGTGACTTCCTCTCATGGGAAAGGGTTCCCTACTGACAATGCTCTCTTTGCTCTGCATCTATGACCCCCCCCTCCCCCCTAGCGCACACTATACGCGAACATAGTGCAGCGCAAAGCATGGCAGGTAGTAGCACGGCATGCTCCCTTCTCCTCAATATATGTGGATGAGGGGAGGGGGGGGGGTAATGGGCAGCAGGGATGAAGAGAGGCCTGAAGCAGAGAAACCGCTGATATCGCTGGAGCTTGGCGGCAGGGAGCGATGTTCATGGGTGGGGTGGGGGTGGGTGGTATCGCTCCCTAGGTGGGAAATACAGCATATATAACATACAACGTACGACTACAGGGGACAACAGAACGGGGTCGTATTTCGCGTTGTACAGGGGTCGTGGTTGGTCTGGAAAAATTTCCCTGACTTAGTTTTACGCGATACACGCGCGACGGCGTTCGGTTAGGCCGCGTTCATACATGATGCAGAAATGCCGAACCACGGAATGTGCAGAACTGCGGAATTTGCAGACGTGTGGAATCTGCAGAACCGCGGAACTTGCAGAAAAAGAAAATATGTCTATCGATTTCAAAAACCGTGGAATATGCAGAAGTGCGGAATTTGCAGAAATGCCGATGGACCGATCGATCCCTATCGCTTCTTTGTCCGTAATTTCTGCATGTCGGCAAATTCCGCGGAATTTGAAGAAATGCAGTTTTCAGATCGATACGTATATATTTCCTTTCTGCAAATTCCGCAGTTCTGCATATTCCGCATTTCTGCATCATGTATGAACGCGGCCTTATGGCTGGCTACGGCGTGACTATGGCCTGCAATTTTGAGATGAGAAGTGCTTCAGGATGGGTGAGGATTTCGCTAGAAGTTTAGCTCGTGCAAGGGCGAAGTCACGCCTTTGAAATGGACCACCCGCTACGGAGTTCCCTCCTTTTGGGTTATTACTGGGCTTCAGTCAACCGGATGGTCTCTACCTATGAATACGCTCAAGTACTTCCTTAGCGGTATCTTTCGGCTTATCACGGGAGGGAGAAAAATAAAGAAGAGGGAGGAAGAAGAAAAGAAAAAGAAAAATGGAACAAGAAGCTTTGCCGTTCGTTCACTTGCACACTACCGTAACCCAACGAAAAATTGCAGACCGGCTCCAATCCGTCCGAGGCGTGAAACAAGCGGCAGCTTTGGTTAGTGTTATAATTGTAATCCTTTTAAGAGTTACGCATGAACTAGGAACAATGGCCAGAATGGGCTGAGCTAAAGATCGCTTAAGTGTCGATTACCTGTTGTTATGTTGAAAGTCTGAGGTCATTAAGTTGCAAAAGACACATAGCTACAAATCACTCAAGTGAACAGTTTAGGTGAGTGATTCTATGTTTTTAGAGCCTTTTGCACTTGCGTCGGCTAAATCTACAATCAGGGAAAATATTTGCAGGGACGTGAGTTTTCCGCGGCCTTGGAGCAGGCTTTTTGGACTGGAGCGCGCTTTCCCTTGGAGGGCAAATTTGCTAGTCACTTCTTCCTTGTCTTATATTGCGACGGAAGCTGAAAAAACTGTAACAGAGGGGGATCTGTGAAATAAAATCTGCCGTGAAAGGTCAATTTTTTTTTTTTTGTTTGGGAACATCCCACTACTAATACTTAGCCACGAATGTCACCATGCACAAGGAAGTGGTGCTTTTTTTTTAAGAAGCCTTTCTCAACGTCCACCGCAAATGTAATCAGAACTATAAAACAGATATTTTATTTTAGAAGTGTCATTTCTTGAACTTCAGTAACAACTCGTCATACCATTTACTGCGGTTCTATTTCCTAAAAACTGTCTGTGAGTAGGTATTACTGGAAATTATAGCATAACCCGAGCAAAGACCAAGACTGCTTCAGATCGCAAACATGCCAATTAATCGCCTTTAATGGAGTCAAAGTAAAGCTGCCAGAGACTCGAACTCCCTCTTCTTTTGTGGAGAGGCACTCGTTACTGCTACAAACGGCTTGCCTTTTTGTATAGATTGATGCGAAGTCTGATGACTTCGCTTTACCCATTCCCTTATTACAAACAAATCAAGGGTAACCCAATCATATCTACATAGGATATGTTTCTTTCGCGTGCAAAGTTCATTCGTGTCGCCCATTAAATACCTCGAGACTACAAGCAGAGGGCAGCAGATTCCGGCTAATCAGAATCATGTTTTTGAGCAATCATGCTTCGCCATGAATGTTCTCAACTTTCATGAGCAGGACCTCTTACGCTCAGCACTTCTCAGCGAATCATGGATCACCCATCATCTGACATGAGCGTACAACAGTGAAGAATTCATAGCGTACAACACTGAAGAATCGGTGAATAGCGACTCTGATAGAATCAGACTAGATGTTTAAATACGCGAAAAGGGAGCTGCGTCTACTAAAGGTTTTCAGAATTGACACGTAGTCTTTTTCGTGGTTTCTTCCGAGCTCATCATTTATTCCGTGATTATCGTGCAATTGCTTTTCCAGACAACGTGTTATGGCTACTATTAAAAAGTTCGAAATACTGCACAAACAAAAATAAGTTGTAGGAGGCATCACAAAGCCAAACAGTGTTAAATCGCGCGTGATGAGTAGCTGTTAATCTTACTGGGCGAAATAGTTCTATTCCTCGTTGCCGTAGTCTTGAACATTCAAGAGAACATGAATTGTGACCAAAAATTTAAGAGTGGCACTCCTGGACGAATGTCACTGTAAGACTGTGTCAAACATTTCCTTTCGAACTTGCTCGCATCGTTTTTATAAGACATACAGCAGACGGGAAGCCACTACCTTACTGTGTTCAAGGATTGCGCGCTCCAGTCCAAAAAGCCTGCTCCAAGGCCGCGGAAAACTCGTCCCTGAATTTTTCCTTGTTGTATTTAGCGGCGAGTCTTTGCTCGTGCTAACCTGCATGCTATTCGGTCAGCGGTGGAATTTTTTTCCCCCCGTGTGCATTGCTCCTTTGCTCTCACGTCGCTTGATTACCATGTTATTCTTTCGTTTGAGATTAATTATGTGATTGAGACTCCTTGGCATGACTCAGCATTTATCACCAGGTGTGGAGAAAGAGCAACAACCCTCTGATGTAAGTACTTTACTGTTTTTGACGAGCGGAATGTTAGCTTTTTCTGATACAGTTGGCCCATCCACGAAAATTAACGATCTCTGCGTTTGAATATCTCACGGCCTATAACAATACATATCAGAAGCGTTTTTATTTGTGGCTCGTGTTAACCTTGTTTATTTGTTGTTTTCAGGATTACAGTTTGTAATGACGAAATCTCATATTTGTCGGGTGATTGCAGGGATGAGCCGTCATTACAATCCATGCCCCACAATGAACGACAAAAGCTCCTTTTAGGTTAGTTTTATTTAGGTTGCCTGCCTAAACTGTGTTCTGGAACAAGAAGCTTTGCCGTTCGTTCACTTGCACACTACCGTAACCCAACGAAAAATTGCAGACCGGCTCCATCCGTCCGAGGCGTAAACAAGGCGGCACTTTGTTAGTGTTTAATTGTAATCCTTTTAGAGGTTACGCATGCACTAGACAAGGGCTAGCTCATGGTTGAGCTGTCGCTAGTGTCGATTACCTTGTTGAGTGGAAATCTAGTCACTGGTGCAAAAGGCAATAACTACAATCACTCAAGTGAACAGTTATGGTTGAGTGATTTATTGTTTTAGCCTTTTGCTCGTGCTACCTGCATGTATTGGTCAACGTAAATTTCATGTGCTGCTCCTTTGCTCTCCCAAACAGTCCTTGTACTACCTGTTCATTCTTTCGTTTAGATAATTATGTGATTGAGGACTCCTTGGCATGACTCAGCATTTATCACCAGGTGTGGAGAAAGAGCAACAACCCTCTGATGTAAGTACTTTACTATTTTTGACGAGCGGAAATTTTAGCTTTTTTCTATACAATTGTCAATCCAACATCTCTGCTTTGATGTCTCCGCCTATATAATACTTATCAGGAGCCTTTTCAATACTGTGGCATGTTAACTCTATTTGTCATTTACAGGATTACAGTTGTAATGACGAAATCTCATATTTGTCGGGTGATTGCAGAGATGAGCCGTCATTACAATCCATGCCCCACAATGATCGACAAAAGCTCCTTTTAGGTTAGTTCATTAGGTCTGCCTGCCTAAAGCTGTGTTCAGTTGCTCGTTTCAGGGATATTCCTTGACTGTTTCGAGGCCTTACGTAGTAAAGAGATTGAAGCAGCGAAACGAGATCTCGAAAGATGTAGAAGGGATAGGAACCATATTCTGGTGGGTTTCATTACTAGCGATTTCATCTCATTCGAAGCCACTTTTACCCTCCTTTCTTGAGTTTTCCGCGACTATGCTTTGCTACTGAGGAGATTCGGTTATTCAAAGACTCGTTGCGAGCGGTTGCGCGCCAAAGGAGTGGATGATGCATGTCGCTGGCGGCTGCGGAGATTCGGCAATCCGGCGGCGATCGATACCCATCCATTCCCTTGGCGTGCAATCGCTCGGGACGCCGATTATGCCTATTCGCCGGATCGCTCACTCTCCCAATACGTCGAATCGCCGAAGTTTCACAGTCGCAAGCGACCGGTGCCGATCAATACCCGTCACT
>MU915273.1:15041-25399 GCA_036418165.1 Cooperia oncophora
GGTCCCTCCATTCAGCTGTGGGCAAAGTTTCGAGCGGCTTACAGCTCGTAGAGGCTCAAAAACAATCAGTTTCCATAGGTTCCTTTTTCGCTCCTTTTTTGGGATTCCCGGGGCCGCACAGCAAAAACGAAGCCCACTTTTTCGGTTCATGGGCAAGGTCCTACAAAGTGCACAAAGTGCGCGGGGCACGCCCTGAACGACCTTCCTGGTTAGGCGGGCCATGCATATAACTTCCATTCGGAACCTTTGAAACTGTAAATACAATCTTAATGTCCTGCGAGGGTGAATTGTTGTACAGCCCAACATTTCTATTATCCATAGCTCATTTATCCATTATCCCCCTGACGATTCTGGTGCTCGCCCAGGTTACTGCATCCGCTGTGTAGGGGAGGGTATGGCAGAAGGGGTGTAATCTTCCTATTAGGAGGAAGGGTAGGGATCGCGTTTGACGTCGAAAACTGTTCTGACTACTGATTTTTCTGGTCTCACCGTGGTCTAAGCAGGAAGTGAGACTGCTATTTCTTGTGATTAATTGCAGCTGCTACCTTAACCCCCTCCTCCTCACCCCTCCCCCCACCTTCCCCGACAGCGAATTTTTGGGAGGCTGGTGAGAGTGAAGGTAGATTATAAAATGAGTCGTATAGAGGGGAGGGGGAATTTATAGGAGGGGCCGTATATAGCCAACTTCTTGCAAAGCGCGATGGTGTGTTCTCGACTGCGAAGGGACGAAAACCAGACTCTCTTTACCCATGCTGACCTTCACAGAAAATGGAACTTCCAGGAGTTTGCGGGAAGTTTATGGAAATGATAGATTCAGATTGTAGGTGAGTTCATAGAAGTCCAAAGTTATCCATCGGTCCCAGCAGTACATATTGCGCCGTGAATTTCGCTTCCATTTAAAACTTGACTAGCTCATAATTCATATTTTATTGTCCCGTGCAGGGCAGGTGACATTGAAACCGCTTCTTTATCCTCTCGAGCCGACAGAGGACTGTCGAGAATTCAATGAACTGCATCCTGTTGACATCCTGTGTCTGGGATTTTGTTTTGCAGACCTTACATGTGAAGCCCATGTAACTGTTACGTCACTTGCTCGACGATCTCTAAGCTTATCTCCAACACAATGGCAACCTTATTTCCTAGACAGACAATAGACAGGGAAAACCTCAACTGACTGAGCATTCGAGCCTTAAGAATTGCGTTTTCACCAGCTCATTTTTACTGACCAGAAACGGCTCTGAGTGCGATTACAGCCACTTAAATGCCGGAAATCTTAGTTTCAAAAAGCGCCAGGAATAAAGGCTGCTTAAAATTCACAATCCTAGAAACTGCCCCGTATATCTGAACTATAGCTTGACATGGTGGGAGAGCGTTGTCCAAATATTATGGAAGAGCACTTCATAATTCACAAAAAAGTCTCACAAATTGAAGAAATAAGTAAGCACGAGAAAAAAGTAGGAGATAAAGGTGAAGCAATAAGGAAGTGGATAGGCAGCACGCCAGAGCAAAGAAAGGAAACGGATTTGGGGAATTCCATGTGACCCACGGATTGATTTATCGAGGCCAAATTTTGAACGGTTCCTTTCGCCACAAAACAACTGAGAGATCGGCGCAATTCGGCAACGGGGGGGGGGGGGTGGCATTTTGCAGTTTCACTGCTTCACTACTTCCGGTTTACAAGTCCCACTCTGGTGAAACTTGTGAACTCTTGTGAAGCTGGAGCAAGCTCGTCTAGCCACCATGGAAAAACGGGTCAAATCAAGAAAATGATGGGTTAATCGATGGGAAGCAAAATGCCCCTCCCCGCGTAGCGAAATGCCCCGAGAAATCCCTATTCCCACCCGGTCTTGGTCCTTTATCCAGACGCTGTGAGGTGACAGTGATGGGACAGGGCTCTCCAGTGGCTGAAACACAACGGAGTCGCATTTGGCCGTTAGAAAGGGGATCGCGTTTAGAATACGAAAAAAAATCCTGAAGCTCGCGTGCTATAACCCTCCCCCCCCCCACCCCGTCTATTCTTTTCTCCGGTGGCTACGCCGCGAAACTTTTAAGCTCTGACAGTTTCCTCCTCTCTGTTGACAAAACAGGAACTTGGCAGGATATAGCTGAATTAGCGAAAGTGCTGAAGGCCTCCCGACGCCGAAGAGCGCCTAGTTTTTAATAATTAATAGCATATTTTGCAGAAAGTCCCTCAAAAGCGAATCACTTATTCCAGACCAGCCGTAAATGGTATCCAGTGACGTTTGTGAACTCGATACTATGGATTGCATTCTACTCGTATCTGATGGTTTGGTGGGCGAATACGATCGGTGAGACGCTCGTCATTCCTACGGAGGTTTGTCGAGATCTCATTCTTCGACAGAGAAAAATTCGTAGCAGACGGACTCTTTGTGAATCCACAACGAGCCTTTCAAAGAGCTTTTTCATAGCTGGAGCTGTTTGAGAGCCGCTAGGCACCACTTGAACTATCCTTTCCGTTTTCCAGATTTTATGCGTCTTTTGAATCGGATTTCTAATCATACTCTTTGAGAATTTATGAGACATTGAGGGGCCGGCCCTCAAGCATTGTCCCACTTGGTAAGGAATACGGCACGTACCCGAACTGTACCGTAAAGCGTTCAACTGACGACAGTTCAATACTTAAAGTGCAGCCCACGCTCACAAAGGGGCGGAGGAAAGGCCTGGCCTCACGCCGTCGAAATCTCTCCAAGGCACCTAACCAAGTTTGATCAAATTCTGACGTCGATAGGAGAGAGGGGATAGACACTTCTGATCAAGTACCAAAAGTAGTGGCATTGCCGAACCGCTGAATAAGCGGTTTGGAGATATATAGAGCGCGTGAAACGGGGAAAATCAGCAATTTCTAGCTCACCACCCAGCTCTCTGCTGCTTCCCTATTGTACGACGTGCTCCGTCTTCAGTGCTGTCATTTTCCTTACTGGATAAACAGGAGGGGGAGGGGTGCTCTAATGAGGTTATGATGTGCTTTTTGCCACCGCACCCAATTCCCCTTGAAAAAAGCCCCAGATATCCCCATTTTTTTCGCCTTTCTTTCGCTTAGCAGTCACGCATTTGAGTTCCCCTGCAAATGGGTGATTTGGCCTAGATGATACCTGAGGTAACCTACTAATTAGCGCTCCAGGCTCCCTTGCAGGATTTGTAGCGCCTGGACTGCCTCTAGCTGTTGCGCCATCTCCATCTCAAATGACTGAACAGAATGTCCTTTAAACTCGCATCTGAATGTTCCCAAGACACTTCACCCTTCAAAAAAGGGTGGCGGTTGACTCAGAAGGGCATTTTATGCTTTCTCTACTTTTCATTGTCGTGTCGAGCCATCAAGTAGATCTGAGGAGAAGTGAAAGTGCAGAATGCCCCCACCTCCCTCCAAGCCGAAAGGGTTACCAAAACCACGCACTTTTAACAATTTCAACCAGTAATCATCATATGGAATAGCTAATATCGATTTTCAGGTGATCGGGCTAACCATTCTAGCAGCCGGAACAAGTATCCCAGATCTGATCACAAGGTATTTTTTTACCAGAATCGTTCGCAGATAAAGTACTATCTGACCTATTTATTTATTTACTTTTATTACCTTATTATTTAACTAGGCCCTTCAAGACGATTGTCGGAAGCAAACAAAAGCGCAGCTCTTACAAACAAACAAATAAATAAACAAAAACATACGTTTTAGTATGAGTTGTACAGGAAAAAACATGGAAAATACACATGAACGTAGAGAAATCACTTCAATAAAATAAAAACCTGATTTCTAAGTAATTCATTGCCTTTTGTTTCGAAGTCCAAATTTTGAAGTCCTCTGAAGGCTGACTATTTTATTATTTAATTGAATTTATTCAGGAGAGAATTCAAAGAAGTAGCTCAGTTTCCGTTTCGCACGTGCCCTTAGACGGAAACTGAACGAGGTCATTCTCCCTCCTCCGAGCTCTTAAGTCATATTTAAATCTACAAAAAAAATCGAATAATCATAGAGATACATACTTTCAGCTTAAAGGGGGGGGGCACCTGCACAAATTAACTGTGCAAGGATATTTTTTATTTTTAGTGTGATTGTCGCACGAAAAGGACTTGGAGATATGGCAGTGTCGAGTTCAGTCGGTAGCAATATTTTCGACGTGTGCGTGGGGTAAGTGACTTGTACTTTTTCAGTAATCAACCTAATAAGATCTTACTCAAAATGGCTTTTTCAGCCTGCCAATCCCATGGTTGCTATATTTTATTATCGAGTTTATCAGGCACCCGGATAATCCAGCACAGTCCATCTCTGTCAGCAGGTGAGCCCAGTTATTACCTTGAAAGGCTTGAAACTTTCTACCCTCGATTCACGGCAGTAAGGCCCATTCGGAAAGAAAGTGACTTGTAACTCTCTGCCTTCTTCCTGAGGAGGGGCGCACTCATGAGGAAAATGCAAAGGTGGTGTTGACTCCGCCCACTGAATCAGCATGGACATCGAAGCGCGCTACATGTCGCAGGGGAAGTCCACGCTTGTTGAGTGAGCGAAGTTAGGGCCATATTTCCGTATTCCTCATAAACACGCCGCCCCTCCTTTTGACCGTTTCAGAGGAGAGACGCGCCATAAGTGAGGAGCACGATGGTAGACGCGACTCCGCCCACACGACCAGCGTGAAATGGGCCATTATTATCGGTCTGCTATGTTTTGCACTGTTTGCGATCGGCATAAATTGCGCCTCGGAGACGGAATTTCTATCCTTTCACAGACCTCTGGAACTAACGTTCTGAGGGGGGGGGGAGGAATGGCAGGCGGCTTATGTCCCCCCGTACACCCTTTGATTGGGATTTGCTTTCCAAACGCGCTTTCCACCCTAAGGGGCACCTCAAAGTACTGCCTTGGAACTATAAAACTCATGTCAACGATCCAATAGTAATCATAACTCTCACAACTTTTTGAACCCTTCTTCAAGAACTTCAAGTCCTTTTTAGTGGGCCATAAAGTTCAACTACATCCATATAAATGGCGTTACGCATTATCTAAAGAATGTTAAACGCCGGAAATAATTAGTCAAAAAACAAAGTGCGAGAAAGTGCACGGCGAATTTCCGGGAAGTTTTCGGCTTTTTGGCCTCGAAAAAAAGTAAAGCACCACTGCTTTCGATGAACTTTCGAGAGCATTGTTCTCAGGGAAACAGCCCTACTTTCTTCCAAAAGTTCATCGGCTGCAAAAAAGGTATTCTAAGGGGAGGCCTACACGGCATGTTTGCTGCTGGGGCAGATAGGGCTCTTCAAAATGGGAAGGGGTTCAAAAGGGCCTCCCATAGCACTTGAGGTTTCCTATCTACAACTGCTTGATCTTCTAGCAATATCCATGAAGCAGATGCTCTTTGCAGTTCTTTTTTCCCAATAAAACGCAATGAAGCCTACCAACTTGCAGGTTGGTTCATTTTGGGGTACGCCACGCATCCGACTTCATTTCGGAATCGCAGTACCATATGAACGCAGGATCTATACAACAGCTTATGAGGGCCAGCTGATAAACACACTAATGCAATCTCTCCCAGACGAATTTTTTACTTCAAAACACATTCCACGATAATCGAATGGGAGGTGGTTTACAACTAATGCGCTTTCGTCACTGGTGCGCTTCTCCTTTGCAGTATCGCGAAGGGTGGCACCTACGGAGGCAATAGTTGCAAAACGTCGTTCTGCCAATTATCGTGGAATTTCTCCTCAAATTCGGCCTTGGTCAGAGGGAGTCGTTGGCCTGGGCGAGGATTGATCCTTGGATCAAGAGTGTGGTAACATTGCCACTCGTAACTGCTCCATCTCCACCCCCTGATCTCTCAGCAGACGTGACAAATCCTTTTTGGACAAGCGTGACATTAGTCAACCGTCCCAAGGAGATTGAAGGGTTAACTAGCTTCAGTGAGAATCGATCCCCGGATCACTGGTGTTATAGCGACGCCACACTTTACTATTCTGCCTTCGCATATTTAATCCTCGATGAGTGTAAAAATTGGCTGTAGTAGTTGATAACATCAGGGGGGGGGTACCTACAGGACCCATAATACTACAACTAGGATAATGGAACTCAGTACTTTTGCCGAAATCTAAAGAGGGAAAGAGCTCCTCGAAGGGTGAACCAATTTCAACCCAGTCAGTGCACGTCTTGTCGTTGGGAAAAATTTTTGGAAAATATACCTCCCCCTTATAAAATTTCCTTTTCTGGTACCCATCCTACCATATTCCCGAATTTTCCGACTTCCCATTACTTTTCCAGATCGGACTTTCCAGTTTTTTTTTGTCGAACGGTAACGGGTAACGCCCTTGAAACAGGAAAAACCGAGAAAGGTCAACAACCGATCAAAACGCTTTAAAGGCAAATATAACCCCCTCCTTCCTGCAACCAAATACGATACTCCTCGCTGGAGATGCCGAACCTACTGCGTGCCGCGATCCCATTTTAACCCTACGAGACCTTTAAATGTCCCCTTAGGTATTCTCTAAAATCTCTCATTTCAGCAAGGGTCTGTTGTGTTCCGTTGGAATGCTATTCATCATGCTGGTTGTGCTGGTGTTCTCCACATTCGTTTCACGTTGGAGGATGAACAAAGCGTTCGGTGTGATCATGATCGTCTCCTATATCGCGTTCTGCCTCTTTTCCGTTGCCCTCGAAACCGATCGACTCAAATGTCCAATGAACCTCTGCTAATCTACCTACAATCTCCTACTTTTCACATTCATCATCGCACTAGGCGAACGGACAACCCAACCAGAGGATATCTGGTCTTCACCGAATCGAAACTCCGTCCCAGGTTTCACCATGGACTCGAGGGGCTATCTTCTCTCAACTTTTAAAAGAAAAGTTCCATTGTTTGCATTTCATTTCATGGTTGTACAAGTCTTCTTAGGCCGCGTTCATATTTTTTTACCCATGGAGAATCGAAGAGCCGTTGAAAAAATGCATATCGATCTCAAGAACCTTATCAGTTGTGCCAGGACTGCACGATCGATACATATACTTTCCATTCGCTCAATTTTCGATTCTCCACCGGTACAAGGTATGAACTGGACCTCATCACTAGGTGTGTACTCTGGTTATCACTGAAGTCAGTCAGGGCGCTTCAGCGGCACGGGGATTTGGCGCAATGCGGGGAGATGGTCAAGACAATCTTGCCACGTCGTCGCGCGCGGCGCACCTTCCGGCGGTGCGCGGCAACTTCTCAATGTTCATGAGTTTATCGACTGGAGCAGTGAAACATAAATGCGTACGAGCAGAGGCAAGGGTACAAGAGGCTACTTCAAGATCCGCATATCGTTCTTTCCCTTGAATGTTCAAGTGGCCGCAGGATAACTCGTCCATCGCATGTGCGGCGTCGCGCTCGCCACGCCTCACGCGGCATTTCACGACTGACTTGCCGCATCCCCCCATCACCCATCAGACGACCGAAGCCGCAACAATCGATGGAAGACGGGCTGGCTCCACGACAAACCGGGTATGTGACAAGCACAATCGCAATATCATATTTTCTGCGTTTGCCTTTTTATGTGTGCCACTGGCAATAGAATGCCGATAATAAATCATAAATCATCAAAGTATGCGCTGGATGGCGTGGTCGAGCGCGACGCGCGCGACGACTATCTTCCCACAGTTACGTTCTATATAGGGTCAAAAGCACTTTTGGGAAACTACATACTACCGATACGAGAGCTCTTGCCTCCTCGAATGCATTGGAGCCTCGCGGCTGCTCCACCTGATGTAAGAACACGCGCTACCATCGCTCCCACATAGCGCGGCGAGACGACAAATTACGGTTACCTTGCTTTATCAAACCTACGCTCTCCGCTGACACGCCCCGACTGATTTCAGTGATACGACTTCTATAGTCTCATAGCGTCAGTTTTAATAGCGTAGTATATAGACCCGAAGCACACGGGTCTTCACAGTTGCCCAGTTCAATCGTATACCATTTATTACACAGAGATATTACTATATCGTTTATATGTACATGATGCAATAATTGAATATCATTTGTCGTAGAATAAGAACTCTCCATTTGATAGTCATAGTGATCCAGAGAAGTATCGGCGCTATTCGGCTTGGAGGGGGCATTTTGCATTTTTGCTCCTTTTGTTAGGTACCAAATGATAACAGGTCTCGCTTTGGAGAGGCCTGTAAATCCTGTTAAGTTGCGATATGGTTCGAGTGAGAAGCTTTGGTCACAGGAATTTACACCTCTTCACAAGGTGGCCTGTACAAGCTCAGCTGATCGCCATTCAGTGCCCCCTCCAAGCCGAACTGCGTCGAAACATCTTTTTTAATTGATTCCGCCCTGTGTATGTCATTATCACTTCTGTGTAACGATCATATAGTAATTATGATAATTGTAAGAAACAACGAAAGACCCAAAAATCATCATCACATATTCCACCCAAAATCGACTGGTATCGATTCAGAATAAATAAATAGTCTTCACAAGAAGTTGTTTCTTTTGTGTTGTCCTCTCGGCCAGCTAGTTACTTCCAAACCAGCTCGACGAGATTTTGTCGACGAACGAGCTCAACGACGGAGTGCTCTTCATGCCTGAAAATTGAATTCCATTCAGGCTCACTCGGAAAAAAATGGTCCCAGTGGAAGATAATTGAGGCGGAAGGAACTATAGTTCCACAGTCTTGTTCACTGCGAATGCTGAAGCGCGATAAGGGGGCTGGGTCTAGGGCGATGCCAACCCTTCTTCGGGAAACGGGCAAAAGTATCGTAAATCACCGCTTCGTCGCGCATGACAATGGACTCGACGTTTCCTTAAATTTCACTGCGCTTTCGATTGCAGCCTCAAAATCCACTAAGGCAAGGGCATGGTAGACCTTATGTCTATTCTGGTCACACATTGTCTATTCTCGACCAATACCACCTGAAATCGTCGTCATTAGCGGGCGCGACGTCGCACGCGACGCCCACTGGCGCGGCGAACTTACGATTCTCTTGATGCCCCTCCCCCTTCTTCATGTGTTATGGAAGCTGGCAAGCGACAGTTGGTCCAGATGCTGGGGCGTTTCAGGGGGGGGGGGGGAAAGGGAAACGGGACCGACGGGCTGGCGCCGCGCCAGATCCGTTCCCCCTTGACACGCCCCAGCATCCGGAGCGAACAAGACCACACTTGAATCCACACCAACGTCATTTTCCCCGCAACTTTTTCCCACAGTCTCTGCAGACAGCATTTCCGTGGGCATTCTGAAGTATTGCACCCAATGACGAAGTAAAACGATACAGCCTTTGGCGCTGATCAGTCTCTTCCAGGGGATTTTTTTGCGCGCCACGAAATCGATTTCTATTCAAAATCATGATGGTTTCTCGAACTCCGGCCCAGAGAAGTTCTTCGGACCACTTTCTGTACACGTTATGGTTCTTAACCTCCCAAATGAGACTGGTACAAAGTAGCCAGCGCCCAGAGAGGACGCGGCTCGCTTAGTCTGAGCCAAAGCGAAGATCTCAATTTTGCACTACCATAACGTTGATGACTATCACGGACATGCCGCCATTTAATGCTTACTATCACTTTCGTCCAAGAAGTGCTTTTAAGGTTTCAAAGCGGGGGGGGGATGTAAATCTGTTCGAGAAAAGAAGTCAGGAGGGTGGACCCTTTCGAAAGAATCAGAAAAAGAAAGTGGGCTGCGCGCGCTACTTTTTTAGGGGTTATCTAACTATCCATCATAAACCCAGAAGACAGTGTTAGGCTCGCGATCTGCTTGTGACTCGACCAGTCGTTTGTGGAGGTAGAACAACTCCTTGAGGAAACCTCAGCAGCCTTATAAAAACGAGAAAATCTGACGCAGTTCGGCGACGGGGGGGGTATTTTGTACTTTCACTGCTTCAACTACTTCAGGTTTGACAAGTCCTCACTCGGGCCTGAAGCTTAGCGAACTCTTATCAAGCTGGAACAACCCGTCGCGTTCAAGGCCACCATGCTAAAACAGTGTCGACTCAGCTGAGTACGGCCGTCTAGATGGGTCGACACATCGATGGGAAGAGAAATGCTCCCCTGCCTGAAAATCTCTTGAATCATCAATTCTCAGAGAAACTACACCATCCAACATGGATAAATGAACTTACCACTTGGATTGGAGTTGGCCAACAGTTTGTTGCGTGGCATTCTCGTCGCCTCTACCCGTTTCGAAAGATTTTCTCCAGCCTGAAACCAACACTCAATTATAGAGTTCTGAATGACTTACTGACAGTCCGTACCAATACAGTAGTAAATAAGTCCCCTTACCGTCCTATCCAATCGTGGTATCAGAGGAATCCTTTGCGAATATTCAGCCTTAGGCAATACATCCACAACCTGCAAATATTTCTCTAATTCAAAGTTCCGCACTTCGCTCGT
>MU915274.1:0-15795 GCA_036418165.1 Cooperia oncophora
GTTCATATATCGAAGCAATACCCAGACGCTTCATATCATTTCCTTCGCTTGATGTTGGACTTCGCAAATGAAACGATACGAACATCAGCAACGGTTGGACATTTGTGAGGACGCGGAGGGCGTCTGGGTCGGCATGTTGCAACTTGATAGGGCGCTAAAAGGGTACCTCCTTGAGAAAGGCGCCACGGCGTCTGTTCAGGGCGCCGTATTCTGTCCTGCCAGGCGTATTAATCCTACTCGTCTTAGGAATCTATCGTGAAACTCGCCTTTAAGCACCATACCTGCAACTTTTTGAAAAGATCATGAAGCAGCTCCACTAACAGAGCCCTTCTCTCGCTTTTCTGCCCTTTACTTTTCTCGCCAGCTCTCCCTTTCCCGTTAAGAAAAACACTGACGTCACTTGCTAACCTGAGGACACCTATTCTTGAAACTCTTCTTCAGTTGCTTATTGCATCGCAGTACTCACCTTTCCGCTTCAAAAAGAGATATAAGGCGAAGCCTGCTTTTTTGCAATTTTTATTGTTATTCTATTAGTAGCTAAACTTCACGAGTCAGAGCCTCAGATACGTGAAACCCAAATGAATCGAAGCAGGTTGAAAGTGCGAATTCCTAGCAGAAGTATTAATTTTTTCCTGGTAGCACCTTAGTCTCGTAGAAAATAATCCTATTCTCATTTCCTGTATCTTTCTCGGAAATGCGAAGGATTCTAGAAAAAGCCTCCAACAATGTTGATGACGTTCCTGGTGAAGCTTATAGGCGCAGCAATGCCCTTGAAAGCTCAGCGGACGCATAAAGAACTACTTTTACGATATTCTACGAGAACAGGTGCTATTCTCGATTTATTGTTCTTTAATAGGGGTAATAATCTGCTCAAAGTCAGATACGGGTGGCAAAAAGTTCATAATCATTAGCTGTAGCGGACTACTTGGTCTAGAAAGATATACTGGGTCATTTATTCCAAGCCGTTGAGAAATGAAGAGGAGAGGCAGGAAATCAGAAGGTTCAGGCCATATAAGGTTCATTTTTTGCCTCTGGTTATTTTATAATTATTCAGAGAAATTCACGCTTAATTAATTATTTCTATCATAAAAATACTAAAAAACGAAACAATTTGCTCTTCACAACTCGGAAGAATATTTGTCCAGCTATCTTAATGCTTATGGCTAGTAACTTGGAAGGTGCCTATTCAAATGTATTCAATTATGATGTCACCTACGCACGAAAGTTGCTATGGAGAATATGGCAAAGACGTCATTACTCTTACTAGAAAGCTGTTCTTCTCACAAAGACGTCATTCTTTCTAATAAAGCAGGCCTGCATCAGCTTAACAGACTGTTAAGAATTTCACATGCATTTCTAGGAATTCGGCTTTGAGACACACTGGCGGCGTTCGGTTTCCTAGATGTCAGTTAGCTTGCTAGTATAGAAAAGAGTGGGCAAAATCAGGCAAAGATGCTTCAAATAGGGCTCCAGGGTTAGAGGAGTATTCCAAGAAATGAGACAAAGTGTCGGTGAGAAACCAGAGACGAACAGTGAAATAGAAAGAGGAGCCAGAACATGAGCGGTACGCCTGGTCCTTACGCACAGGGCACACCGTCACGCTGTGTAGAATTTTTGCGAAATACGACTCCTTCTTTGAACTTTCCCCTATGGTACGACCTCCTTTCCCATCTCACCTAGCATCTTGCCAAACTTTTTCCAACTTTCTCCCTCTTGCCGAACTTTTCTCCAACTTTCCCCCTCTTTTTTCAGTTTTCTTACAAAAGAGGGCGTTGAGCTGGACAGGGGAGAAGAAGAGAGTGTCCACTACAATCAATCTTCAGAAGAGAAAGAAATAGTAACAGCAACAGAGAAAAAAACAGAAAACACCAAAAAAATATTTAGAGCCTCGAAAGAATTTCACTCAGACACGAACCCTCTCACCCCCACCCCATGGAATTTTCCCAAAAACAAGGTAACAGAAGGGAAAATTAATCAAAGCTACGACCCTTCCGTCGGGCTTTGCACAACGATGGTGCACCCTGCTTACGCTGCGTGCAGCCTTCGTGATGACGCGCTGTAACGCACGTCGACGCGCTACAATTGCAATCCCGCTCCAATGCCACTGCACTCTTTTCTCTCCCAGCTGTTCTTTACTTGTTTCCCTTCCATATTTAAACCATTTTTTTCATGATTCTCGTCGTTTATTCGTTTTTAAATTGCTGTTCTGGATGTTGTCTATCAATCCCAGGCTTGTTATTCGTGTTCAATCATGCATGTTGTAACTCATGCTGTCCCTACTACACGATTACAAAGTTGTTTTCATCTTCAATCTATTTAAGGCGCTTATCACAGCCTTTACTAGACCTTTCATTTGAAGGCTGTGATTAGTCGAGGAGGAAATGGCGCTAACAAATAGCTCGCTTACCGTACGCGTGACCCGTACCTCCGCCCATGCCAAGCGAGCCTTCTTTCCACCGGGGACGGTGAGTTTCCTTGCACATTATCGGATCTAGTAAGCTACCATGACCCTGAACGGGAACAGAATGGGGCTTTGATTAGGCTGACGCAACGGAAATCGTGTCGCTTCATCATCTTTACCCTTTGAATAGTAAATCAGGGAGCGATAGTGCATTAGGCCCCATTATTCATTGGAGAAAAAAACATATGGAACGCCCAACAAATATCTTTTTTACGGGGAGAGACAGTGGGAGATGCATAAGAAGAAACGCTAAGATCATGAGCTCGCAGTTTAGGGCATTTTGCACTTCCCGTATTCCCCCATTCGCGTGTTGAGAGCAAATCAGGGTGAAATAGCGAAGGTGCAAAAGGCCCCCCCCAAGAAGAACTGCCGCTCCAGATGATGTCTTCTGGTGCTGACATATCCAACAGATTCAATCTGTAAAAACAATGCATGCATATAACCAGGAAATGAGTCTAGCCTAGGATTTCACTATGTTATCTCTGGCAAATTAAGAAGAAAAACAGGTGTTTATGAAATGGTACACACATATGAAGGTGATATCATAAATGCCGTTGCTATGCGATTTCCTAATTGGGTCAATTTCGAGAAATTATATGTTGATAGGAATGTACGGCGATCTTCGGTCAGTCTCAACAAAATCCCATGTACCTCAAGATCTTCTGAGAGCCGTTCGAAGATCAGCCCTCATGGCGCTAAAAATTCTCACAAGCACGAATATACCACAGTCATCAAAGACCTCGTAGATCTCCTTCACTAAACTTATTGTATAAGGGGGAGGGGGGTGGGGTGGCAAAAGGACTCCTTCCTCACGGCGCTTGATCTCAAAATTCAAGGTTCATGTAGAACAGGTAAAGCAGGCACATGAAAAAGCCAAAGAAGAATTTGTTGTGACATTGAAGCTTGCCGAACAGCCTGTGCCTCTGTAATGGCGCTGTTATGGGGAATTAGGGGGGGGGCATGTGGCAAGAGAACCGTAGTTCGCCGCGCCATCGCGTGCGACGTCGCGCCCGCTAACAACGACGAATTTAGTTGGTATTGGTCAAATAGAAAAGCCTGAACCCAAAAAATGGACGTACTGTCGCACTATGCTCTTGCCTACATGAAATCCGATGCTTATCAATGAGCGCAAGGATAAGAGGATGAGGGAGAAGGATGGAGGGTTGTACTCGACTTTAAGAGCAATTTTCTAAGCTGGATGTTACGCTGGACAGAGTGACTCTGCTATCACTGACTCCTGAGATAAGTGAGGCACCCCCTCGGTGTGCAAAAAAGCGAAGAAAACCGACAAAAAGACCTGGATAAAGACCTTCATCCTTTTGAAACCCGTCGATTAATGAGTAAATGGTGAACAAATATTGAACGCCTGGAGGAGACCAGAGAGAACGAAACACAAGAGAGTACACGAATGAGCGAGGCAATTGTTCCTGCGTGGCAGCCATGCTGTGAGCCTCTTCACCTCACAGAGGCGGAAATCAACACATAAGGAAATTTTTCTGTTGTGCAGTTCAGGCAATATGACTGTGCGTGAGTGGCGAAAAGACTTACGGTTGCGGATGTGGCTAAATTACACAACCAAGGGATTGCAGAGATCAAATAAAGGGAGGAGAATGCCCTTAACCCAGACGGAAAAACGGCACAAGCATCGAAAGATGGGCCCCCCCCCGCCCCCCTGGCGACTCTTACTGTTAGCACAAACCAAGCACGCTTTCGATTCACATATAATTTTATGTGAAAATTGATGCCTGGATCAATTTGAGGAACATGTTCCGAGATAGTGGAGCACTGCTTCGTCCCATTCCTTCACATGGTCATACTTCCAGCAGTACTAGTAGAATTTAGTATATAGATGGATCTTATGCTCAAACATTAGTCAAATACAAGGTTTGCAGAAACATAAATTCTGTTTTGAAGAAGGTTGCCCTGAAAATATGATTATGGATCTTTAGGCTTTCTTCTTTTGACGCCCACTCCTTTCCCCAGCCAACCCACCCCCCCCCCCTGCTGCAGTTCCTCTACAGGTACTATTGACCAGATGAGGGGAACGGGAAGGCATAGCATACACTAAATCGGTTGAAGATCTAGGTGAACACAAAAAGGTAGATTGAGAAAGGAGAAAGCCCTGACCGTAAAAAACTTTTGATTCCTTGTTGTAGAAGGCAGGTGGTGAACCTGTAGACCTTTGTCAAAGGTAAATAAAGCTCTGGCTATGGTACAGCTTCACAGCAATTCCCACGTCTGCACAGGAACCAGCGGCAATGTTCAGCGGTATCAAGTAAAATGCCCCTCCCCATCAAGCCGAACTGCGCCAAATGTTGCGATATCTCATCACCAAGCAGAATCCCATGGGTGTAGAGCATTAATGAATGTTTTCGACAACAAGGACATCTGCTTTTAACTGATGAGGGTTGAGATAATGAAAGTCCATGAGAAACTTTTGCCATCCATGAAATTGCATACAAAGGCATACTACGGTATGATGGAATGATCTTTAGTCGACAGTCGAAACCAGGCTACAGAAGCGAAAAAAAAAACTCGGAAAAAGCCGGGAATCTGAAGAGTCTCTGGATTCATAGATATGAATCCCATAACATTCCCGCTGACAGGGGAAAGCGTAATAAAGAGCGCACTCGCTCGGGCAGCAGGAGAGGTGGATTCAAGGCCAGTCGGGGGTCCGACTTGTTCATTACTCACCATTCTCAAGATAACTACGGAAAAACTTGCTCGTTTGTCAGTTGTGTCAGGGAACAATGGCATCATCAGAATCCCTCGAAAGAGCCACTGTTTGAGCTCCTGCTTCTTTGCTCCTTGTTTTGAGCTTCTCTTTTTGTTCCAGGAGTGGAGTTCCAAATGGTAGACTTCAATTGTAAGATAACTCATTCAAGGAAACCGAGCGGCACTCATGGGCCAAAGGCGTAACACATTGCCCAGCTAGGATCTGATGCCTGCAGACCAAGTGACAGTGAGACGACGGTATCAGAGACTTGAGTAAGGGCTCTCCCCTCCACGTCGGTCACTTGAATTCGAGGACACACAAGCCGAGAGGGTGAAAATCTTGGCTCACTAGGAAATCTCCTACGAAACCTTCAGCAGACACCTGGGCATATTACTAGAGTTCGGTCACCTGGCTCGAAATGTTTGAAGCAGAAGTGCTATATGCATCTCACAGTGAAATTATTACAGGTCGAAGCTGGCAAGGATAAGGGTGCAGTGCTTTGGCGACGAATACTCCTCTGCCTTGAGCGAAATCAACTCTAAAAATAGTGTAAAGGGGACGCCCAGCTATTCAGTGACGTCTGTCTATCTATCCATTTAGTCTATCTCCTCTCGCCGGCTGGATTCGCATGAAAAACTTATTTATAGCACTTACCAGATGAAGAGAGCTCTGATGTGGGTGGTTTTTTACTAGTGATTTGCACGATGACACGAGCAGATTATCGGCTAGGACGTTACTAATCCCATGATGTCAACCATGGAGCTGCAAGATGTTCAGGTGGCTTAACGATGAAGGCCACCATTGCTGCGACTCGAATGCTTTCAACAAACAAGGAGATTTCAGAGCCCTGTGAATTACTTCGAAGCTATGCAATGCAGCAACTTCATTTGCACAAAGTTTTATGCCTTAGTGTATTTGATGCTGGAAGGATGGAAGTGACTGTGTCCAGGAAGACGGGCATTATCACCTAAACCTTGAAGGAATTTTCTGAGAGCTTATTAGCTTTTATCTTGAAGGAAAAGCCCGCGGTCACTCGCCATCACAGATAGCGAGTGGATCAGGGGTTCGCAGATAGACGACAAGAAGCTCAGTAAGTCGATAGTGAGGAAAAAACAGAAAAACTGTGCCAGCTGCCCTGGATAGACCCCATTCCGGTCCTGCAGTTCGTGCGTGCCCAGTGCATCCCATCTCCAACACTACGCCCTCATCCGTAACGTACAAGTGATGACTTTCATGGTTTTTCGTCCGGCAGCTTCCTTTTTCACTGAAAGGCAGGTCTTGAAGGCGGAGTCTGGAGCGGAGTCACTGAGAAAAAGGAGGCTCCACTGAGCCTATACTGCGCTATAGCGTCCCTCCCTTACAATTTTTCAAAATAGTGAGCAAATTATAAGGAATTGCAGAGTAGTTCAGCGACGAGGGGGAGCATTTTACACTTTCGCTGCTTCCATTGTCGTGTCGAGCCACCAGATGGAGAACCGTGAAATCTTGAAAAGCCACGAAGTGATACCAGTCAACTTTTGCAGAAACTGCTTCTAGCTCTGGTGAAGGAGTACCTGTCAGCTTTCGTAAAGCAATGAACACGACAACGGAAAGCAGGGAAAACCCGGATTCCCCCCGTCGCCGAAACTGCGTCAGAATTTCTGTGGAATCAATGTTATACAGAGGATTCAATGATTATCTGTCTTCTGAACGCGTGTAGAGGAAAGTTTGTGATTATCGGTTTCGATTGTCCTGAGCTCTCTACGAGCTCGGTCTATCCTAGGAACTGCAGTAAATAAAATGAAATCGGTACGAATTCGTAATTTTAGAAGAATTTAGAGATCCTAACAAACACACGATACTCTGACAAGAGGTTACAATATGCCCCTCCCTACTAGTTCTAGCAATTGAATTCATCTGGAACCTGCAGATACGACTGTTGTGGTGGTTGCGATGGAGAATACTCACCATCAGCAGCAACAATTACGAGGTATATGTGGAGATAGAAGAGTGGAAAAGACAGCTTATAATCAGCAAACGAAGTGGAGTTCGATCTCATCTGAGAGCTGCTTAGGGATGCAGATGATGCAAGGGCAAAAGGAGCCGCAAGAGGAGCGGCTTTGAGGGAACATTCCGGATCGGCTCTGGCCCGAAGTCGGACTTCCATCTTCTTGGGCCGGTTTACGTAATGCTACACTTGACTGCCCTATCCAAGCTGAGCGAGGAATTCCATCCATAGAATTCATGGGGTTTTTATTTGAACACGCACTACACTTTTTGAAGTTTGTCGAATTGCCCTCGCTGTTCCCCATTCATTCATAAGATACAAGCCGTCGTAATTTTGGGCCAAATTGCATACAAAATGTCAGCACGACTCTGAGTGAAAGTAGAATGCCTGGCACGCTCTAGAAAGGAGATCGATCATATGTGGGAGTTCCTCACAGCTTAGACTTTTTAAGATCTGGAAAAGAAGCAGAGGCGTAAGTAAGTACGTGAAGTGTAAGGGAGGGGCTCAGAGCATGGCCATTAGCCGGTCAAGCGAATCGCCACAAAGCGGTTGCGGTTGACTGGACTTGGTGAATTGGCGGAAAGACGACATGTCGGCTGTGAAGAATAATAGACAGGTGCGGTACGACATTCGTTGAAAAAACAAGCACTTCTAAGAATAGAGAAGCCCGGAGAAGTTTCTAGCCACTCCCTCTCCAAGACAGCGCTGAGAGGCTAGCGTTCAAGAAAGCGAGGCAAGAAGTGGCAGTCTGCAGAGGTCGTCTGGGACTTGAATGGAGTGAAAATCTGCCATAGAGGTAACGGTTCCCCATTCCACAGTCGATAGAACCTATAGCGGCAATTTCAGTCATTCAGTCAGTCAGCGGTGCTCATGTCGAGGTGTTACCCTTGACAACGAGTGTGAAAAGAGTTACGGCCACAACGAGTTACAGAGAGAAAAGAATTACTGCAGTGTCGGCAACAATAATGAGCTAGAACTCTCTAATCGTTATTGAAATGAGCATGGGTTACGGTAACCACGTGAATCACGGGCCGAGACGACCCGAACATGGGATTAGCTACACCGGCTTCTCATGACGTATACATCCATTAGAGTTGCATTTACGGGTCTTCGGAGATGCAACTGAAGCAATAGAAGATTTCAGATCTCGATGTCAATCAGCCGTTTTGCGTCATTCCTTTCACTTTGTACAAAGGCATAGTTAGCGCAGGGTTAGTAGCGGGATGAACCGCATGGTGTGAGATGTAGTCAGGCCCTGAGTGGAGTGCTGATGATGATCAGATCGTCCCTGACTGGCTGGTCATTCCACCCTCCCTTCACATGGCCTATTGAACAGAGGCTGTTTTATACGACAGCCAAGCTGAGGGAAAAGGATAAAGTCTTCGCAAATGATCAATTCCTTTGGGATGGCGGCCTGCTTCATTACTTTCATTCAAAATCAAAGTGGCTTTACGAAATGCGATGTGCCCTGGAAAATAACACTGTGAGGACAGACAATCCAAGTCAGCGGTCTCCAGGCGAATCTGATACGCCACAGCCCTGTCCCCGGGGCAGAAGGCTTGATGGCTCTTGGGCGGAAGCTAAATTTGGGGTGACCCCAGAACCGGCGGCGTCAGGAGCCTGCCACTTACGCAGCTACATCCACCTTCCTCTCAGTTACCTCAATATTCACCCTCTGTTTCATCACATCGCGAGATCAGGTCGTTTTCCTCGAGAAGGGATGTCGGTTTGAGATCAGAAATGACTGCACTAATCGAGCCGCGGGCCATGATGAAAATGGCGATACTGGTGTGCCATTCCAGTAAGAACTTCTTACGTTGAAGGTAAGACACTACGCTATGCGGTATAGAATAGGATAAACTAGAGAAATAGAACATGTACAATAAGCAAACATTGAGGTATGAATGAGAAAAAAAAGTGACATTTTTTGGATGCTACTCGCGCTGCATTTCCATTCCTATTTCGTATGATATTTGTATGCTGTTACCCTCACAATGACTCACAATCAGAAGAGGGGGAGGAGGGAAGGGGCGCATCTTGCTCAATATGCATCCATCCTCTTTGATATCACCGAGACCCATGCTGGATTGGAAATCGCGGTCCATTAAAAGACCGCCAGCGTTGTAAGCGAACCACTTGCCAAGGCATCTCCACTGCCAAAATGAATTAGTAAACCATCTTGTATCTGACATCATGATCCTGATTTTTACAATGGAGTTCGCGAGCCTAGCGGGGATATCTCCAACGTTCAGGTGTTCAGTGTGATCCCAGATGTGGATACCCGACGCTATTTCTCCCCGTGTTACTACTACACTCCCGTTATCTCTTATGTGATAGTAAATTGGCGCAAGTGCCCCGCCACATAAAGCCAATCGGCCCAGGAGCCCGATCTCATGCGAAGAAGCCGCTTTCAGTGCGAGACAGCCCGAGCATTCCTCGACATTGGAAACTATACCTCATTCCCCTTACCTCACGGCGGTAGGTCATGGCTGTTTGAAAGTACCAAGGTACGAAGTGGAAACAGTGATCCTTATTGGTCATTCTTCCTCCCTACCTGAGTAAATCATTCTTCATCCCTCACCTGATCGGTAAGTTCCTAGAGTGGAAGGAAATGAAGATGACAGAACAGGTAAGATTAAATCAGGGGAAATGGTCCTACTGGAAGCAGTGGTGAAAGGGATGGTGCTCAGCGTGCAATATTCTTGTATTCAGCTGATCACTGGGCCAACATCAGAGGGTGAATGAATTCTAAGGAAATGAAGATCCTCATCGTTACTCTTCCTCTCCTTCCCTGACTCTTGTATTTGGTTGCAACGGCATAGCAATGATTTATCCTGCCTTCAGAACCCTGGCGCTGAAAAAGTTTGTCGCTAATCCCGTGTAGATCTAGAGCTACGGAAGGGTTTTCCCAAATCGCTGAAAAGAGGACACTCTACTTTCAGGGACTTGAAGAGAGTACAATTTCTACAGCATTCTGGTGCATCATGAAAGGTCCGAATGTGAATTTGAATTTGAGACTTACTTCCCCACCATCTCGTAACTGGCGAGGATCAGCAAGGAGTCTTGGTGTACCACACTTCACAGCACCTGAACATGTCCCGGTGGTGAGTTCAAAGGGAGAAGCTATGAGCGTTAGCTGAGCACGATTTTCATCTGACTCCATTCTATGAAAAATGATCCCTGTATCTGCATTGATCGCACTGATGCTTTGGACTCCATTCGAGTCAGACAGGCTTTCCTGTTCCTTGTACGCCTGGGCTCTGGAGAGCCACTCGGATATGTGAACGCGTCTTGAACACAGGGAGGGGCCGACCCAGCGCCGGTGCGCAGTTCATACCCCATCAACGCGAACGTTCAAGCCTGCTATGTCGCCGCCCCACTTCCATCACAACCATCATTTCTTTGGCCAGAGCGATCCCAACGTGCATGCTGAGTCTCTCCGCGGCGCTTCTATATGCTACACCGCATATACTCAGAAAAAGCTCCATAGGATCAGAATAGCTATGGTGATGACGAGCCGATGAAGGAAATCTCTTTATCTATGGAGATATTTTTATAGAATAGAATGATAACAACAAGGAATAGATTATCCAAAAATATCTCATTAGAGAAGAACATTGGGCGTGACGCAGCGGTAAGCCATCAGAAGAGTGATGAAGCATCAGCGATCCTTGGTGAAGTCTTCATTTGCATTCATTGAAGTGTGCTTCATGAACTCGCAGGTTTATTCATGATCTTTACTCATACGTCGTTTTTTGAAGGTTCTTTCCTGACGAATCTGGACGTTTTTACCCTTGGATGACTAACATTCCGCACCTAAAGTGTTAATGAACTTGAAAAACTGTCTGTACTAGATTATGCTTTACGGATTACGGTAGAAACTACGTGCTTTTCCGGACTAGACCTCCAGTGACGTAAACTTCGTACCGATAAAAAGAGGAGCGATGACTAAGCTATGATCGGCACTTCTATGCGGCACAGCAACCCATTTATTAGGATGAAACTGGGCTCGAGCAAAGACTGGTTCACTACGAAAAGCTCGAGTAGGGTTTCTCCGTAGCGTCCATTTAGGAAATAAATAGCTGAGTTGAGGGAATGTCCTGCACCGCCTCTCTGGGACTGCCTGCTGATTTAAAAAAATAACATTGCCTTACAGGAATATTTTCTGAGATGCGCCACGCATCAGACTTCCCTTCAAACTGTCGGAACTCCTTCAGCTTCTGTGGTCTGTTTCTCCTTGCAGACTACAGGATGAGACAATCAGATTTCAATTATGCCTTCAGCCGTTTTGGATGATTTTAATTTCACTCATCGCTACTTGGCATCGATTCGGTTGACGGTTCCTGCACCTCGGCCAAGAGGACCCTCCAGATAGATAGGACGTTTCCTAGTTGGTTGGGAATAGTATCATAGGAGGGCAGACAGTCTTTTTCGCAGCATATAACGGGGCGTGTCAGCGCCTGTATATTTGGCACGCCATAGGCCCGCTCTCCCTCAGTTGTTCAAGCGGGTATGTGATGAAAAACGACAGATACGAACGATTTGATAAAGTCTTGTCGCTTGCCGAAAGAAAAAAGGGGAGGAACGTGTCAGCGCCACGTGACTGTTATCGCTGCCCCATCATCCGCAGCGAGACGTATCTGAAAATGCCCCTTTGATCATGAATTCCACTTTCATTGAATGGGCGGTGCTAGAGCACCACTTCACCGTCTTGATCAGGGCGCCTGCTGTTTAGTAAGGAAAGGACGTATCGATGGTTTACACGTAATGGTAACACCGACCCAGTCAGAGCAGACAGGGAATGTGCCTCTACTAACTCGATCTATGAGACCGACAACTTCTCTGGAAAATCATTGAATCATTCACTTTTAGTCAGACTATCACTGTCGCCTATAGAACCCCTATCAGCCCGGAAATGTTGATTCGAGTCAGCTAGAGAAGGAGCATCTGAAGTCAGTCTTGTGCAAATGGGGATCGCAAAAGGGAGTAGACGGGATATCCCTTGACTCGTCGGGGAACGAGCTCCGGGGTGGGTAAATCCAGCTCCTGCACAACAAGGGCATCACACTACCGTAATCCCAGTTTTGCCCAATAGAGCCCTTAAATTGTTCCCCATTACGGACTTACCCAAATTTATGTGTTAGCCGCGACATGCATACATTAAACGATTCAGTCTGTTGTTTCACATGAAGCTTTTTTGGTTATGAGAGGAGGGCTGAGTTATGGGCAAAAGTCTTGACCGCGGAGGGACTTGATCCCTCTTGCGGTCATTACTATTATGCTTATTCGATTGTACCTTAAAGTTTGCCTAACTCCATGAATAAATAAAAACATCAGAAAAATAAATTTGAAAAAAACTCAAATATTACAACGCATATATATCTGATATACAAGCTGCGAATGGTCTTGAAGAGAGCAGCTATGCCATATGGTGATTTCTTATAGGCTATTACGTCAATGCCGTCTTTTAGAAAGAACTCAAACAATTACTTTCACGATTTCCCGCGTACGAAAACAATTTCATTACTGAGAATTTGATTGCGTAAGGTCTCACCGTCATAATTCTATACATAATTTTCCTTAGCACTACAGCTGCAGACATGTTTTCCTCCCGGAATCAGCAACATTGAAATTCAGCGAATTGTGTTTGGCTGCATTACGCTTCCAAGTATTATTCCGAGTCCACATCAGCACTGAAGCGCTTCTGTCTGATCAGTCCCACTCCAGGACGCTCCAGTCTACTTTTTCTCATACTCTGTAATAGTGACCATAAGACCAGGGCACTTCGACACTGGGAATCCCCAGCAAGAGGGGTCGTATTTGGTGGGTGGAGGGAGGGGAGGATCGTTTCAGATTTTGAGAAAAATGTTTTCGGTTATTGACTGTTCTAGGGCTCCCCCTTTCAGATGCGCTAGATTCTATCCTACTCTCAGCTCGACGGCACTCCCTAGTTCCTCCGGAAAAGTGGTGGTAAGCAGAAAAATACAGACGATGGTAGGTAGAATGTGGTGGATGGGGAAGGAGGGGGGAGGCCATACCAGAGGAGGAAAGTCTGATATGTTTCGTATTTTGCAGATTTTTTTCCAACGAGAGTACGTTTTTCCTGACGTGCCAACACGTACCGTCCTCATCCGGGCACTTGATTAGGGCGGCAAGGGTCGCGACGCGGCTGCGGCGTGTCACGAGCGCGGCGATCAGCTGTTTCCAGCCTATTTTAGCCATTTTCTCCCTAATTTACACTGTTATGGCTGCTTTTCTCGAGATTAGTTGTCCAATTAGGCTGGAAACAGCTGATCGCCGCGATCGTGACGCGCTGTAGCCGCGTCGCGACCCTTGCCGCCCTAATCAAGTGCCCGGATGACGACTGTAATCCAGTTGTGGCAGTTACAGTACATAATTGCACAAAAATGCACGAAGTCACCTGCGTTTACGTCAACTGCTACAATTACTTTATAGTTAACAAAAGAATGTTTAATGGGCGTGGAAAACGGCTCGAAAAACGAATGTGAAGTGTTAAATAAGGGGTTAAGTAATGCTAGGCAGTTGACAAGCGGAAACTCATAACAAAAGCGTATCGTTTCGCTCTGGAATCTTCTAGCTGTCGTGAAGAAATTCAGCGCCAATCAGTCATCCTGTTCATTGTGACCCACTAGTCAGGATATCGTCAGTTGACATGCTGCAGTACTGAATCAGTAAACTGAGAAATTGTAATTTATAATCAGTAAAGTTGAGAATTTACTGATATGATTTTATCATGTCAGTACTAGTAGTAAACTGAGAAGTTCGAGGAGTGACTTGTCCCGGTTATATGATCCATCATATATCGTATTGCCGATGGCTTTGATGAGCCCGCAGCCATCAGGCGCGCAGCTGGCCTAGCTATCGATGACTGGTTCCAGATGAATTCGGGACGGTGTGGTATCAGGGACAAGGAAGTATCAGTGCTTACAGATGTCTAAACCATCCGCCTATTGACTCTGTGTTGCTGGCCAGACAAGTCTGATCCCCGGTTAGCAGTGAACCTGTACCACACTCTATTCTTTTCTAGAATTGATAGGCGCTACGTCAAGTTAACGAGCGTGCATCGACCATTTTGCTGTCTCTTAGGTCTTCTTGAAGACCACACTAAGACCAGGAACTTCAGTGCTCGTGATTAATCGAGAATGTGTTAGTCTGGCAGGTCTATCTGAGGAGAGCATCTACTGTGGGATGTATGACACCACAGGAGTACCCAGTGTGTAGTGCAAGGGCGTTGAGACAGTTACCCACAAATGCCAGTGTTTAGAGCAGAGCAACGAGTTGTGGATTTTGCTTTGGAGGCAGCAACAAAGAGTCGTCAAAAAGAGCAAATTGGAGGCATAATAGTGGCACAGAGTCGGGTTCGAAGAAAGAGAGCTACGGGACACAGTTCGGGACGAGCGTGGGGAAGGGGGTGGGGAGGTGCAGCACTTTTGGCACTCTCAATCTCTTCTCACTAGTTCCTGGTTCACAGGTCTCATGTGAAGAGCGTGGTGACACCATGTGAAGTTTGGATCGGCTCGTGAGGGGACCATGGTAAACACTGGTCAACTTCAAAAAGTCCCTAGGATGGGTGATACGTTCTGGGAACAGCAAAAGTACAAAATGCGCCCCCTCTCCTGCCAAGAATGCTTGAACTAAGTAAAAATGGAAGCAAGAGAAATTCCTTGTGGTGATGAAATTCTAGAGAGTCAGTGAGCAGCTGTTCGCGTCGCGTTTCACAGTGCCCAGATGCAACTTCAGAAGAACGTTAATCGTGCGTCGTCTGAAATGCATTGCCACAGCTCCAGCTAAACAGCTGAAATTCATTCCGGAGAAGTGAAGGATGTTTCCCTCCCATTAGCTGTGACCTCTTGGAACAATAAAGGCTCTTACATAGTGAAAGAGCTGAGGGGTGGGGGATAGAAAGTGAAGTAGAGCTGCTTACGAGCAGTCAGAGGTCATAATTCCGGATCGGCTCCCGCCAGAGCCAACTAAGCCTTCCTTTTCTCTAGGGCGGGTAAACTAACACCAAGCTCAACGGTGTAAATAAAAAACCGTGGTCCTTACACAGACTGGCTTCTGCAAGTCAGTATCACTACGTGCCGCTTGATTCTGGATGCAAGTGTACTGCACGGTGTATACCAAAAACGACTGATCAACCCTCAACCCCTTAAAAAACTCCCACGATTAATTAATCCTTTATGGCATGCGCCGTGCACTACACTTGCATCCAGAATCCCTAGGATTTTCCTACATCCAGTGAAAGGGTTCCTAGTTCCAGCAAATATCAATCGCACATCAACATACAAAAGGAACGCGTCACGAACCATAATTGCTTTTGCAAAAGCAAGGATTAACAGCTTGACAAAATAGAAGGCAGACTGTTGAAGCTGATCCGTCAACACCTGAATAGGAAAACAAAATCTGCAGCTAACAGAAAATGCTCAAAAGATCGGAATCTTCGGGGGGGGGGTATGGCACCGGAAAATGGAGTGTTGCCTACTGTCGTACATAGCAATGGAACAAATTCGGGAGCGTTGTCCAGAAGAGAAAAGAAAAGCCAGAAAAGCTACTAATAAAGTTCCTATCACAAGTTGATCTTGAGCGTCGCATGCAATGAGGAAATCCACA
>MU915275.1:0-10565 GCA_036418165.1 Cooperia oncophora
AAGTGCCACGCCTACTCCATCTCAGGGATAAGTAGTCTACATATCATCACTGTCTCTTCGCTATCTTTCGCTCGAATCATAGACGTCCCTAGCGAAGAGTTCACGTGACTGTGAGTCGGAGAGAACACACACAGATTCAGACTTTTTTGATATTCTGGATTATTTCTCAGCTCAGAAGTGTTGCATGGATTGCAAAAAAGACATCCGGCTGCGGCAATATCAGGGCTTTATGGCACGCAATAAACTCTCTTACCCCATTTCACTCATACCCTACCCTGCTGCGCGGTCTTGCGTCGTTTGAGTGAACGCTATCGCGGAATATGTCTTGGACACATCGCGGATTTTGTGCAGCTTACGGATTTCCTCTCGATATCGGTTAGTGGTAGAGACGCAAAAAGCTGTCCGTCTTCTTTCACATCTGAATAGTGCCGCTGGCTCCTGCATCCTTTGCAGAGTCATATTAAATCGCCGGGAATTGCCGCGCATGATCATGGTTCTTTAAGCTCGCATCTACGCGCCGAAATTGCCTGGACCATCTGTGGCAATGATTCCTCGCCATATTGTTCCGCCCGAGATAGTGCTACGACAGTCAGGTGTCTTCCAGGATCTATCTCTCTATACCCAGGGACGCAGCACCGTACTGCTCATCCACGCTCTGGAGAGATTTGAAAACACTCGTAAATAGCCGTGGTATTGACCGATATTGCTGATCATGCTCTTTTTAACTGTCACAGTCTTTCTCCAATCTCTCCATTCGGGAGAGAGACAACCAGTAGCGGAACAACTGCACCATCATGAAGCCTTAAAAATGAAAGTTGGGCGTGGTCATGGTCAGTGGGTGGGACCGTGGCATCGTCGCGAGCGGGTCGCGTTTTCCTTGCGCATTTTCCGGCTAATACATACTTCATGTTCGCGGGCAGATCTAATATGTCCAGAAGGCGTCTGAACATCAAATGAAGAGGAGCGTGCTTTCACAAGTAGATTGAATGCGCTGAAACGTCGCAAAAAAGCGATTTTTTAGTCCGCTTCCACTTTCTTTTCACTACGCTCCCATTTTCTTTGGTCTTGTGGTTGAGAATTGAGAGACCTGGAATGCAGTGGAAGTGAAGCAAGCCACTCTGTAGCGGCGACTTCTAGAACGTTCGAAACAGATGCCGATGTTTACTTTAGATCCCGCTAGATCACTGACTATTACCTGTGGCTTTTCAACTTTTCCTACATCATATGTGTGCAAAACTTTTGAGATAGCGCATCTCACACTTCAGTTCAGCATTTCAGTGTGACGTGGTATGCGCTGGCTCTCCAAAGAAAAATCATTGGAAATGAAAACTGAAGAGGGCCACAGCAGAAAAATTGAATAAATGAGAACTACTGGGAGGGGGGGGGTCGAGAGAAGAGAGAGCTCAACTTCCGTTTTCCACGTGACGTGCCCTCAGACGGAAACCGAACAAAAGCATAGCCTTTCCCCTGTGCTCATCAGTAAGGAAAGGGTGGAACATCGACTCTAAAAACTGGCAATCTGAACATTGAGGACATCCCTCTACTTCAAGGAACGTGAAAATTCGACATTGAACTTGTCGACTACAGTAGAGAATGAGTCTCGAATTTCCACTACTGAGCGATAACCCCCAAAGAATGTCCAGCAGCTGATTGAGGTAGCGAACGAGTTTTCTGCATCTATGCCGATGAAGTTCTCCGCTCCTTGTCTGAAGCCCTCGACACATAGCGAAGTAGATCCAAGATCAGGTTGACTCGAAGTCGCTTCTTGCTAATATCCAGTCCAATATGTTTTCGTTCGCTCTCCATACTCCATCATCATCCTACATCTCCACCGTACTGAGTACTGATACACTTTTTTTTTACTAAGCCCTCTCTAGAGCACGGATGGTCGAGTGTGGCTCGCATGACTAGAGGATGACCGCTCAAACTCGGCTAAATAAACTTTACGCCGTAGCCTCCGAGACAGCCGAGAATCGGTCCATTTCCTTACGCAGTGTATATGCAACAGTTTTTCACGCGTAATAAGGACGCGCCACTTTAGGTCAAAGGGTCAAGGGGCAGAAGAGTTGCATCGCTAATGGGATCAGAGGGTGACAAAAAGGATCAAGCTCCTGCCGCTTATCACTCCCTTTCCGGAGTGTGGCACACATCCAGGCTTCAATGAAACGCAGGGGTTAGCCAACGTATAAAGAAGTAATCAGTGAAAACAAAAAAATTCAAATTCGTTGAAAAATCAGCTACGTCAGAAGTGCTTAGGTGGGGGAATTGGAAGCGATGCGGTATTAGCTTCCATTCCGCGAGTACCCTTGGTCAAGCCAAAGCTTAGTCCTCCTTCTGTGCTCTTCCCTGTTTCCTTATAGGGAGAATTTGCTACCGTTCACTGCCTGGAATGGAAGGCTTGGTTTGTCTGAGCGGGAGCTGACCCGAGTTTGACTCCGGGACTAGGAGTGATCAAACGGTATCCATAGCCGCGCTGTACCACTTCCCACCCGTCACAGTGATATAAGTTAGCAATCAGTAAAGTTGAGGCTACTGACTGTTAAACCTTTTTGCCTTGACGTTCCTTGAACAAATGCGATTTAGTCAGCATGGACCATTTTTTTTTGAAAGATGCTTCACAATTATTAACTAAATTTTGATTGGAAGCTGTTCAGCAATTCAGTGCCTTTTATAATCGGTTCAATAACCTCTTTCAAATCTACCCCGTACAGGTCTGAAGGGGATCTCGATGGAGGTGACGGGTTTACTCAAAGGAAGTCCGCGATGGCCTATGACGTTGTAAAAAATTGTGTGGGTAGGATAGAGTGGACCGCAATGGACAACATTGTGCCCGTTTCGCGGCGGAAAGTTGTAAGGTCACGAAAGTTAAGGTGAAGCTGCTTCAGTGGCACCATTAGTTTTCTAACAACTCTGTAGGCTCCTCCTTCTAATCAGCCTTCCAGCTAAAAGCGGTTCTGCCGGACAAGTAGCATGAAGTGGATACTCAGTTGTTTCTAGTAGGGATAGGATTGACTTCAGGGAATCGTTTCATTATTTCCTCGACTTGCCGTATCCTTATGCAACACTACGAAATTGTGCTATGGCTGTTTTTTACCAACCATCAAGAGAATCCAACCGCAGTACTGGGAACGGAATCAAAGGACGAGGAGCGAATGAATGTTTTTCGACGACGATGCGATCTGGATCGACCACTCCTTCAATCTCCCTCAATGGGTGATCCTAGAGACGCCCGACCGTAACTTGAGGGTTCGAAAATCATCACGCACTGGCCACTTAAGGGTTTGGTGATCGTCGACGTGCGGCCATATGGGAGAATACCATTGACCGTGACAAACTGCATTTGCGCCGCGTCGATCTTTGAACCCACTCGGTTTCCTCTCGTTTCTAGTACTTATGTCCCGATTCTCACCGCTGTCCTTAATCTTGTCACTTCTCAGGCGATAATTCCCAAAATGAAGATCTTGCGTTAATTTATACTTTGCTCAACCTTTCGCCAAACTCTTGCTATGTTCGCTGTCTTACGTTTCGCCGACTTGCAGTACATACGTCCCTTGTGATCCGCTCTCTCTTTTTTCCTGGATGTGAAAAACCGGTGACCTTGACAGATGAAGTTTTGGTCACTCCCCGCTGAGCACCAAGCGACCGTTCAGCGTGTAGAGCCGTCGGCGATCCGGTCCTGGCCTTATTGTCCTCGACGGACGAAGGCTCTCGGCGTCATCCGCCTCTCCGCCTCATAGCTGACCACTGCAGCCAACCGGGGTCTTTTGTTCTCGTTTTAGCTCAACGATATCCTCCACACTCGTTCATTTCAGCTGTATGTTTTGCAAGCCGTATGAGGGCTGCGATTTTGTCCCTCTTCCATCCACTGCGGATCATTCTATGAGTAGTTCCCGGTTTTCTAGTGGTTTTATGGCTTCGCAAAGAAGCTTTCTGTCACATCAGCAATAATCGCTGTTTTACGGTGTGTTTCTAGGCCACGAAACAACACCTTGTCGTGGCTTCGTGGCTTTCTTCGCAGTTCCATATCTCAGGAGAGCTACTATACTTTCCATGTTCATGTTTGCCCTTCACAGCACTTCATTAGTAGTCCTTCTACACCTACGTACCCTTGGAGCATCGAAACGTCTCTCAGCCTAGGTAGCTTAGCAATCACATCAGCTATAGCTGCACCTGCATCTTACTTCAATTTCATACTATAATGTGAATAATTTTATTCTGGAATTTCTTCTTCCTGAATATGCATCTAGATATCATCTATTTCTAAATGCATTCCAGAAAAAAGCAATTCGAAATTGCAGGAGTGTCATAAGAAATTTCTGGGCCATAAGTGGTGATATTTCTCCCATGAACTCACCGAGTATTCTAGTGAATTTCTGACGGTAATGAGCTAGATACAAAAAATTGAGCTTTATCCCTTCTAGCTGGTCCTTCTTGTTGGTTTCGTTAGATAAAGTGATTTGCAGCTTGTTGTTGTCATAGTTCAGTTCCGTTTAAAGGGTCAATAAATGAAAATGCGGGTTCACATCTGGTATTAGTCCGGATGGATTGTTAAGAACAACGTGGGTGACTCTTGGCCAGGGCTGTGACGCCAATTTACCCTCTTAGAAAGTTTATTAAGGCTTTAGGGACAGATGCGGTAGCATACCATTGAGCTGCCATTTCGCTATCTCATTCTTCGACATTATTTCTGAGGCAACAACTATCATCCATATTTTGGATACTTACTGAGTAAAAATTGAATGGAAGTGCTTTATTTTTGTAGCTTCTTTTTCAGCGTTGTGTTGTTAGTAAGCTGAGATCTAATCAAATGTGCATTCCGCTCATTTTGCATGGATTCATCTGGGTCAGCATAGGCGAGTCATAATGTCCGTGATGAGTGGTCGTTCCGAATTGGAACTTTCTTCGACCGTGCAACCTTCGCGATCCGCTCCCTAAAGTTTCCAGTTTCTAACGCAGGTGGCTATGGAAGTTTTAGTTGATAATGTCTCATACTTCATCGTTAACTATCTATTTCCTCGGGAGGGTACTAACCAGCTCCTGTTCACTCTTTGTGCTGAGCAGTGGTTGAATCAAAGCCAAAATATAAAGGAACCTTTCTGGGCCAAGAACATACTATGGAAAGGTATCACAAGAGTGCTGAGTTACAGGCAAAAGAAGACTACGGACCGGACTCGAACCCGCATCTCCTGCTTTCCGTGCAGCTGCGTTCCCTATTACGCTACCGGGGCCACTCCTTGACCTCTCAGCTCAATGGCTATTTGTGCTATTGTCCTTCCAGCACTCAAACGTCTAACGTGATGAGCCGGTTAGCCGATATTGGTAGTCAAGGCTTTTCACATGTTTTACGTTGTCTCAAAATGATTACCGCTGTTTAACACCGCAGTTTGCGCTTCGGATCACAAGAATGCTGAGTCATCAGCGAAAGTTAGACCTTGGACGGGACTCGAACCCGCATCTCCCATTTAATGGCAAGTGCAGGGACGTCAAAATAGTCCGAAAAGATTCACGATGTGGCGAATCTATCGCCAACTTTCTAGGGTTCTCCATGAACTTACTAAGAGGACCGCTCAGCTGTTGTGGCAATTCTAACGTCTTCAGAAGCGAAAAGATGTACACGTACATGCGCTGCTAACTAAGCCCGCCCAACTGCGAAGCGTGTGGCTTGGAAAGGGGGATGGCACTTGCATGATTTCCATTGTCGCGCCGAGTCATCAAAAAAAAAGATTTGTGGAATTTTGTGAAGCAACGGAGTGATACCAGTCAACGTCGATAGAAACTCCTTGTCATATCTTCTAAATAACACCTGTCAACTAAAGCAATGAATGGGATGAAGCGAAAGTGCAAAATGCCCCTCCTAAGCCGAACTGCTCCTCAAACCCTTGTCACGTTTTATCTGAACTAGTAATGCTAAACGTTAAGGATAGAAACTCGTGCACGGACGCTGTGCGTGCCTGCAATGGAACTACTGTACTAGACCTGCCAATTCGAACAAGTTTTGCTGCCAACAATTTAGCTAGAATCAAGGAGGTCAATCCTTCTAGAGGAAAATACACGGGGGTTCCCGTTGCCTAGATCCCTTCACAGCCGTGGATCTCACAAGAATCTCCATGATCACTGCGGGGCTATACGGAAATTAATAGGTTTTCCCGGGCTATCCGGAGCGCGTAAGCTGCAAACCAGTGCAAAATGAACACATCATTTTTCAAAAGCACTGCATCGGTCATCTCATGTTATTAAAGCCTATATCGAGCAGTAGCTCCCAGCGATTCAGAGGCTCTACATCTTAAGGGTGACGTTAGGCTCTGGGGTTGAGTCGTTGTAATCTACTCTGCTCTGAAAGTGTCCTCAGCGGGGGGGGGGGGGGGAACAAGCTCAACATGCAGCTTGCATTTTCCTCCTTCAGTCCGTGTCATAATTAGTATATTTAATAACACCGATCCTGTACTTCTTTGACTGCTACTCACATACTATTCTTGCTAACAACAAGATATTCATGAAGCTAATGGTAAGTAAGTAGAGCTTCGAGTTTCTAGATGCTGGTTTCCAGAAGCTTCAAGTCTGCGTTCTTTTAGAGCCCTTTGAGCTCTCTTTGCTATGGTGGACAGTCACACAGATCAGTGTAGTCATGCTCGTTTACAGGTGGTTTGTCCAGCTGGCTGGCCTCATTTTGTGTGCTGAATAGCTGCTGGTCAGCTGGTTTCGGACAGCCTGTCCAATCGTGTGTTCTAACTGCCGACTATATATCATGACTGCAAAGACGCAAATATTGACTGAATCGTGGCGTCAATCAACCACAGAAACTACGGCATTAGTCCGGAAAAACTTGAATCCTGTTCTGTAAATCGGTTTATGTGAGCGTTAGGATGCCGAAAGTATGCCGATCAGAAGTTATACTGGAGAACCTTCTCTCTATTCCGATGGGGAAGAAGCGCTAAGCCATAGGTCCACCTTAGTGGTGCATCCAGTGAAAAATTCTTTTGTTGAAGAAAATGGGGATCTTGCACAGTGTTCAATGAGGGCTTAAGCATCCAAGGATAAGCTCGTCATACTGCTGTAACACTCAGGTTTTGGCCCAAACCAGATAACAACGCAGGATAACAAGCAGAGAACCAGCTGGTTGCGTGCAAGGAACTCCTCGAATAACGTTTGCTGGTCTGTTTGTTGAGCACTTTCTGAGTGACTCCTCTCCTGAACGGCTTTGAAAGTGCTCTTCGTTCGCCCAGTTCTTCTACAGCTCTTTGCGGAACAACAGTTTGAACTATGGTGCAGTACCTGTTTTTGTTGTGTGCTGTAATGCGATGCATTTTCTGGAAGGCAAACAAAGCCGTCGGTCAACATACGGTCGCTTTCATGCATTTTGGCCTGCAGTTTGCATGAGGTGAAGCAAAACACTCGAGACTATTTGCCACAAGATGATTGGGTTACGTGTAATACTGATGGAACTCGAATCGGATCCCTTCTTCCTGCTCAATCGTGCTATCATAACACTACTGAAGCCTAGACCCTGATTATCTCAAAAGCACAGCAAACGGTGAGCTGAGGCACCCTTCCTTGCATAAGATGGGCAGTATACATTAGAGTCTATGCTACTTTGGCCACTCGAAAGAGCATACCGGGTAAGCCGTGGATTTCTGACTTTACATCCTCTGGAATAACTACACTTTACATCACCGCAATTGTCGGGTCGCAATCAGCGGCTCGCACCTGCGGCGTTTCCATCATTGGTTGCTCCCTCCCTAAATCGATCTTTACCCGATCGCCATTGGTAGAGCAACGAGGCCGAACGCCCATTTGGACCGCGTTGCACAGCCGCCCAGGACTATAACACGCATTAGAGCTCCATAAGGGATAATGGTCCCACAAATCAGTGGAGTTCCACTTCCTTTGTCGCTTAGTACAGGGTACATCATCACTGGGACTTCCCTCGAGGGGGGAGGTCGTTTTTGGTCTGAGAAATCCGGGAAATTTTCTTAATCGTTCATTTTTTTCGCTTCACGCTTCGTTGGAAAAAATCCCGGCGTTTTTCCCTGTTTCACATGAGCTATCCACCTCCCCCCCCCCGGCAACATTTTGGGGGAAACTGGGAAATCATCGGGAAATTCCGTGAGTTGGCAAAATCTAAGAAAGTAGTGGGTAGGATGGGGAGAGGGAGGCGTATTTTCCTCGCAGTTGTTCCCGTTTCTTATGTGAAACACCCCCACCCCCTTCCCCGAAAGCTCGATCGTATCAAAGGAGAACTAGGGGATTTTCGTACTAAACGACCTCCTGGGGAAGGAGGGAGGGGGGGGGGGTGAAGTGTAGTTATTCCAAAATCAAAATAGGGGGGAAGTGGGGGGCGGGGAGGATCGTAGGTACTCGACCAAAACCATCAACTAATGATGTGCCCTGGTTTGTTCACCATATGCCCATATCTAAAATACGATTGTGAAAATCAACTGCAAGAGCAGGGGCCGTATGTAAGACGTTTTCTGTGCTTCCCTTGTTTTCCTGATTAATTATTCCGAACGGTAAATGCTTATTTGAACCCTAGTTTAGCCCCTATTTTGATCTGATCTTATATTGCGAAGAGCGACGAGAAACATTAATCAGAATTCAGAAATCTTCGAGTGGGTTATCTCTGAACAATATAGCTGACCCTATTACGGAGCATGGGGTCCTCCTATTCTTTCAGGGTTATTTATCCATGACCTACTTAAATTTGAGCTATTATACAATTTCGCCATCACTTGTCAAGCGTTTGTGAAGGCAATTGTCTTCTCATCGGCCGCCCACTTTCGCAGGAGTACATTCTTCATTCTAACTTTCTGGGAGGGTGATGGTCAAACAGACACCACAACACAAAAGGCGAGCGAGTTCTTATCACCAACGTAGCGGTGAAGAATGATACCGTAATCTGAGGGCTACAACAGGGAATATGGTAGCGGGCTGTGACAAAAACTCGACTGAATAGGAAAGAGATAAGTTGGGGTAGCGATTATGAACGGTATCGCGAAAATAGATGATCGATGGTCCATTCTCCTGGTCAGAAAGATATATCATTGGAAATGGGCCGAAATTCTAGTCCTACGAAATACTCCTACAGCAGACGCGAACAATGATGCGATCAGTTGGAGTGCATAAACAGGTTGCATAGTCAAATATAGGCGTGACCAGTTTGTTCAGCGATTCAGGACAATTTATTCCTCTGATCTGTTAAAAGTTCTCCTATTCGGCATCGACCGCAAGCTCGGTTCGCTTTTAGAACGTTTACTCGTGTTTTGTAATTGCTGGAATTGAGTTCTGTCTCCATATGTTGTGCTATAGGGTCCATTGTGGACGCGACTTCACTTTGCTCCTTTCAGGTTCATCAACCGAAGATGAAAGTATTCACCGTGGGTTTAGACGATAAAGAGAAATCTCAGAAGGTGGATCTAGAAAGGGCTGATGCCGTCAAGGTTCGTTTAAAGACAAAGTTCACAATCCTCCTCTAAAGCATAAAAGAGACAACATTTCGATAAAGCCAACCTTCAGCACTGTTAGGCTTGCTCTAAAGTTCTGTGACATTCTGAGCAAACTTTTACAGAGAACTATTGAGACAAATTCAGAATGTTTTGGCCCCCTGACTACTCTAGACTGTCCTTGACGGTTTCAGAAGACGAGCTGGGACAGCTGGGCAACGCGGAGGGGCGGGGGGGGGACACTTTGCATTTTTAGCACTTCCCATCAACGTATCGAGAGCGACCTACGGAGTTATTCCATGAGTTCAGTAGAGCTCAGGTTTTACCATGGTGGCTTGACGAGCTTACTCCAGCTTCACAAGAGTTCACAGTTTCACCATTGTGAGACTTGTAAATCGGAACAAGTGAAGCAGCGAAAGTGCAAAATGCCCCCTCCTCGTCGTGAACTGGGCCAGACGAGCCTTTGAGCACGTCCTGTGGCGCAAAAGCCCTCCGTTACCATGCTACCTTCCGAACATTCCCTATTACGCGTTCCCGCGCTTAGGTCTTAACACCGCGCTTCACTCAAAATAAATAAAATCCACCAGTAATCCTCCAATCTATAAAGGAAATTAGCGCAGTGCCTCACTACTTAGCAGTGGAATTCTGAAATGGTCAACGTTCTGATCGTCTGACGAAAAGGAACGATGACTGTCTGGAGGTAGCTGCCCCGTGTCGCAAGACATTTCGATAACCCTGATTCTTGTGCTCATGCCTCTAATTTTCCCCTAGTTTCTCCAGAGTCGGCACCACATTTTTGTGAAGGAGTTAATCTTGATCAGTGTAAACAAGCTCTTTCGGAAGCTATCCCTAATATCCTTTGATCTGAAAAAATTGTCCACTTGAGCGCTTTTTTTCCATCAGAGTATCCTGATATGTTTTCAAGAATACCTCTGCTCCTTTTCCTCGAACTGACTGTTCAATAAAAATCACCACAATCTTCCGTGAAAACAATTTTTAAAGAATAGTGGTAACAGATAAGATGTGCTGTCTATTGATAAATAATGTTTTGAATGAAATGCTGGTTCTGAAAAGAATATATTTGTTGCAGGCTTCTGCGGAGGCACCGGCACCTCTGCCTATGCCAAC
>MU915277.1:2861-17699 GCA_036418165.1 Cooperia oncophora
AAATAAATAAATATAGCGACTTGTGATCAGCTCACATTGCTCTTGCTTCCAAGCGTGTGCTCCACAAGTATTTCTGCAAAGGCGAGTGGAGATTTGATTAGAATTCAACATGAGGGATTGTACGGTGCATTCTGACGGCCCACATCGAACCACTGCGCTATTTCTGTCCACCATTGCTGCAACAGACCTGTTGATGAGAACTGCGAAGCTTCTAAAATCCAACGGTTCCATGGAAACTGTCGGTCCGTTAAATGTGGGTGGTAAATGAGGATCATTTCGTTTCCATATAGATGTCTTATTTCCAATTTCAATAGCAATTTACTTCGTTGTTTGGCTGCAAAAAAAAAGTATGATTCATGGGATTTTCGGAAGATCTCAAAGGATGTGGTTGATTAACAATTCAAGATGGATTTTTGGCTCATCTATTGTGGTTCTACACAATTCGGTCCCAACTGATATACTTCCAGCGGTACCTCGATTTTCAATTGTCACCGTCAGGGGGAGCTGGCCTTTCTCAAGCAGAAACGTCAAAAAATTCGTCTGTATTTGGACTCGAGAAAATTTTTTTGAATAGTTGTGTTTCTCTTAGTTGTCTCTATATTCCGGGGACGGTGGAAGACAGGGGTCCGTATGCTGACTGGGCAGGGGCAGGAGAGTGAATTAATTGTTCACTGTCTGGTTGGAGAGCTGCAAACTTTTCGCCGTTTTTTCCCTGTCTCATATGTACCATCTACCCCCCCCCTTTCTCAGCCCTCTCGGGAAGCTCTATGAGGAGGGAACCGGGGGAGAGGTCGTACGGACTCGACCGAAATTTCCAGCCAATGATATGCCCTGCCTGGTGCTCTTCTTCCTCCCTGGGCAGCAAGGAGAGAAGGCGCTTCAGCGTGGAAGGCGCAAAGAGTCACTCTATCGAGTAGATGATCAGCACAGAATTTGTCTTAAAATTTATCGAGGGTCTGGTCAGTGTTTCTGGGCTCTCTTGGTCAATCTCGTGAAGTGCAGGCTGTATGAGAGCGAGTGCTGATAAGGCTTACACTGAGGTGGGATTTGGTCCCTGCAGGTTTTCGCTCAGGTTAGTCTCTACTTGCCATGCAGCTTCTCCATTACACTGTCCACCCTGATCGTTTGTCTGAAGGCATTCATGGAGGCTCAACCATTGCGCCTTTTTGTTGAGGAGCTCCTGCTTCCTGAGCTGCCAACTGTTGTTTATGATGCTATTCGCAAAAGGCCTGTGGTCCATTGTTTTTGCCGTTGCCTCCGCCCATACGATCAACGTGGACTGTGCATGTGAATACTTTGTGAGGGTGCTTACTCGTACTGTGTTTGAATCTCCTCACTTCTGCGAAGCAACAACAAAATATGAAATCTACCAGAAACTCTAGTCAGTTTTGAGCCTCCCCCTTGCACGAGCTGACGTCTTCATGGTTCAACTCAATTTGGAAGGCTGGAAGAATCATCTGCTTTTCCAGCGAGATCATGAATGCAACGCGGAATTTTTTCATTTTACTTTGTGAAGTTTTCGAGGGAGGACTCCTTGGAAAATGCTGTCAAGGCTAGATATATTATTTCGAACATTCTTTTTCCTAGGTATCATCCATTTTCAGCGAAATGGCGGAAGCTTCATATCTACGAATTTAATATTTCTAACCCGCAAAAAACCTTATAGAATAATGGAAAGTGATTTTGAAAATTTGTCCGAATTTTCGTGGCCACTCCATTATGATAAAGCGTTCATCGTCACATCCAGTTCATCAAAGGCATATTCTTATATTTCTTGAACAGAAGCTGAAGGAATGGCTCGGCCACTGTTATCCGTACCTAAGTGCGAAAATGGGCTTTCCCGGCATATTTCCGTGCGGACTTTTGTCTATTATGCATATGTCTCTGCCTCTTTTTCATCTGGACCTTGCTTTCGTAGCCATGTCTGTTGCAAATGGCGGTGTTTCCCCTGTTACGGTAGGAATGCCCAACTTCCGAAAAGCGCTACATCTCAGCCCTCTGGAAAGGGAACGGTCCAGACATTTTGAAGACTGATAATCTTGCATCGTTACCGAATTTTCGCAAACACTTGCTTGACTCTCCACTTGCCATCAAAGTTTATTCTGGAGGGCATTGCGTGCCACTGGCTTCGTGCTATATTTGCGTGTCAATTGTCTTTTGGAAATGTTTCTGCATTCTATAAACATTCTTGTCCAAGTTAAACCATTTCTATCGGCAATCTCAGAGTTCACTCTGGATCAGATTCAGTTCTAATCAGATTTAGCGCTGATAACATTGGAAGAGGTCATTTTTGTGAATTTTTTTTTCTACCCACCAGCAATGTTAACATTCTAGCATAGGACAACTATGTACGATGAAGCTGGGAATGATAATTCTTGTCCGGATCATAAAGGGAATCAGCTTCGAGGCGGGATTACGTGGCAAGCAGGGCACATCGTCACTGGGGAATTCCCAATAAGAGGGTGTCGTATTTGGCCGCCAGGAGAGGGGTCGTATTTGGGTTGGGAAAGAATTTATTTTGATAGTTGATTTTTCTCGCTTCATGGACGTTGTAAAGGGGGGGGGGGTCGTACTTGGTCATTGTTGGGAGGGGGGGTCGTATTTACGTTTTGGCGTTGTAGGAGTGGTGGTTGACTTTTGGTGATTTTCCTGTTTCATGTCGTATGCCCGCCACCCGGCGCTCGACAGTCTCCGATTCGGATGAGGAAGGAACAGAGGGCCGGAGGGGGGGGGGGGGGTCGTACCAACCCCAAAAAAAAGGGGGGGGGTCGTACAGACTCGACTGAAATCCCCAACCAATGATGTGCCCTGGTGAGAAGTGGTCCACCACACCAGAGTCACATCAGCCCTTCTTCGCTCTACCACTTTTCCAGTACCATTGCGACAAGCTTGACAGGAGTTTTCAGGGCGTACAGGGTTCTGACAAAGTTGAGTGGTATACACATGTTCCAGATGTTCGGCTTTGAAGGGGCATTGCACTTCCGCTAGTTCCTCTTGTTGGTTCATGATGGGTTACCTAGGTTGAACCTGCGCACTAATGTGAACTACGAATTGGTACAAGAGAGCCCCTTTCGTCGAAGGCGTTCACAGCTCTTCATAAGGAATCGTGTACAAGCTTAGCTGAGTACCATTTTTTGCCCTCACCAAACCGAACTGCGTCGCGCATTCAAACGCCTAAAGAGTTACAAGAGCATGGCGCATCCAAAATGTATCGGGCAAGCTTGGCGCTCCGTTTCCACTACGAGTTACAGCCTTACTACACTTCGGCAAGCATTCAAGTTTCACTTCTTAGTTGGACGAGCACTGTTCCTTCATCCCTTTGAAATCTCTGGGATCTATTTCGCTCTCTCTTTTGGCTTAAAGCCAAAAACCTGTGCGAGCTGAGGGTTTTTGGCTTTCAGCCTAAAGTATGAGGTAGAAGGGCGAAGACGATAGGAAAAACAGACTCTGCGGCGGAAACGTCAGCAGCACTTTTTCTATAGGAGCTGCCGTAGTTTCACATCCTGCTCATTAGGCGCGATCATAAACACAGCTCCTGCCCGATCATTTTCTGAGGGCATCTGTTACTTTCCCAGCTGAGTGCCTGTAGGGCACTTGTCGCTGAGTTGTCAGCTTTGACATTCAACAAAAACTGAAGGCAGCTACTGCCTCAAACTCTCTCAAAGTCTACCTGAGTGCTGATAAACAGCGCCCTTTATAACCCCGAAACCTTTTTAGCCTGGTCAGGTGACGCGCTAGAGTATTCCAGCTGAGTACCTCTAGAATAGCCTAAAGAAATTCGTATATATCTAGGACTTTCTGAGGGTGGCCTGGACATATGCCATCAATTGAGGTAATAAGAAGCGAGTCTCCAACAAGTAATGTTAATTAATTTATTACGGGCAGCCCTTGACCATGCCCCTCCCTCTACGCATAGGAGGGCGTGGCATGGGCGGGCGACTACGTCGGACGGCTCTAGCGCAGTTGAACGGTCAAGTGGCTCCCGTAGAGGGCATCATCGTTGACCACGATGGATCCATTAGAGAAGTTCGGCTCCGTCACTTTTGGCTTTACTGTATTACAGTAATGCTTATCTACCGTACTTTGCACAGTCATTTCGTTCCATTGATATTTCCACCTCCTTTATTTCATGAATTTGCTTCCAAATCTCTACGCTACGAAATCTTTGATCACGTATCTTGGTCCTTTAACATAATTAGTTTTTCAGAATGCTCTCAAACTGCTATTTATTGATTACGGTAATCACAGTATCCGTAAGCGCCAAGAAACTTCCCGATATCTACTGGAATTCGACGAACGCCCTGTAAGCTCACTGTTTCTTCTGCATTTGCTTCCTTTCTGTGTTTGTTATATTTTCCAATTTTCTCTTTTCGCTAATCTTTATTTTGTTGCACAATTTTCCACCTACCGTAATCGTAAATGATTTTGATCTTCATAATCATCGCTCATCGTGCTGAGTAACACGTCGGCGTGAGTGCGGCGGAGGGCCGGTTGTGTATTCTCGTAACGAAGCGGCTTGTCCTTAACAAGTAGCCGGCACTGCGGGAGGTTATTAACCTGGTCCGATGCCAAATATGGCAGCAGCAGCAGCAGATCGAGCGCAGTGGCTAGCGCAGCAGCGGTATAGCTCTTTGTGAATGTTAATCCTACACAGATGACGGATATCGTGCCGGAGATTTGTGACGCCGTTTTTTTCCCTAGTGCAGAGCATTGATCGTTTCCAGGAGGCTATCAGTTGCATGGGAAATGAGGAAATTATTTTGCGAATTTTTTGAAAAACGTCAGTTAAAGGGTCTGATCTTAGGCTTTTCCCCTATAAATGAATTTGCCTCGAAAGTTCTACTTATGCTTCCTCGGTTTTTTAAGGGTTCTCAAGCTCTCTGGGACGAATCTCCAATGAATCGCAAATAGTGGGATGGAGCAAGGGAGACGAAGAACTCTTGACAATCTCACCCACATGCAGCACCATTTTTTAGGGTTTCAAGCCATTTTGTACCCTATTTATGCGCAAATGAGAGGCTAGAAAGGGCAGTAGGAAGGGCCCACTAAAGAGCAACAAAAGGCCCAGTAAAGCTCGCAACCCTTCTGAAGGCTGCGGAAATTTGGATAGGTGACAGGCTTACTGGGTGGCGTTGGCTGTTTTGTCCCATATATAGTCGTTTTCGCTGCAGACGCTGTGGGAGGGGCTGGCGCTGCCCCGGCACATTTTCCATCAACTGTTTCTCAGCTTTCCAAGCTTGCCCGCTCCAACAAGCAGTGAATAACGGGCTAGCGCCGCGCCAAATCCAGCTCCTTTCACTGTCCCAGCGTGTGGAGCGAGAACGCAGCTAATCCATCATCAGAGGTTGAAATATTGATGGTGAATATCGAAGGGTGAGCCGCACCAAATTGGCGAATCACAAGGGAAGCCATACCCCTCTAGAATTTCTTTCGGTACTGGGCTGTGAAAATTCGCCAAGGAAGCAACTTGTAGTGTAAGACGAGAGAGAGAGAAAAAAGTTCGGTCCCAAGCGGACATAAGTTTTGGGATGTGACCCAGAGGTGAGTTAGACGATCCCCGCGCTCTTTTGCGGGACTCTCTGAGTAGTTTCGCTTTGACTTAGGTTTCGAGGGTTTTTTGAACTAGGCAGAAAGCATCAATTGCCTACGGAGGAGGAGGGCTAGACGGATCCAGAACTGCATCTGAGGGGCTGAGAAGTCCCTTAGCTCTCGGGTCGCTTGTTCACTGCCTCGCGTCAAGAGGAAGCCTCATAAGACTCTATCATATCTCTTAATACTCTACATTGGGTGTCACGTTGGTGGGGGAGGGAAGGGGAAGGGGTAATTCTAGTAGAATTACTTTCTTATTTAAGTGATATTATAAATCACAAGACGGTATTTGCACAAATGTTTGTTGCGCCTACGCATCATATTGGCCTATTGTTATTTACTTGTTTATGTTTATGTGTTGTTTATTTCATCAAAACTCTTCGTCGAAATTTAGCCTCCAGTTCCTTCATTTTCCTTCATTTTAAGTCCCTATTTAGTTTATTTAATTTTCACTCATTTAGACACTACTTGTTTACTTATTCTTTTTATTTTCCAGGCAACACTTTTAGTTGACCCAAATAGTTCCCTGTTTTTATCGTTTGTCTCGGTATTCACTACAGCCCAATCAATTCCATTGTAAGCGCTACATTTGTGAGCGCGTTTAGGATGCGCTCTCTAAAGAGCCACCACAAATTGCCGCGGTCACACCTGGTCTACAATTAGACCACGTACACATCCCCCATCCATCGGTGTTCACTAATGAACCGGAAACAAAAGGGTGTTTGGACTTATTAGTTGTGGGTGTGAGAACTATCCCTTGCTGCTTGGACCTCTGAAATATCCATCCCTTAATTAGTTTTCCGACGTTGATCGCTTTGGGGGGCACCTTACGGCGATACGCGCGATTGTTTTGCCTCTGCCATGTAAAACATGCGATTCCTTGTAGTCTAGTGGACCGGACGAGTTATCCCTCTTGGTGAACGCGCATTGCTTGTCATGACAAGTCAACGGCAATGCGATCACGTCAAATGACTGCCGCCCGCATATTACCTGTTCCCATCAACGTGGAGACATGTAAACCCCTACGAAGCTTTGGAGTAGCACATAGCGAAGCTTGAAGAGGTTAACCTGTGTAGGCCTGCGAACTCGTGTAAAGCAAATAAACTCGTACATAACGAACTCGTTTCGCAGCTTTACAAGAGTTTACAGGTCTCAACGAAGCTGAGGGTGTTCGAGTTGGCAGCTTTACAATAGTCAACAAGTTTCACCAAGTTGAGGAAAGTAGGGAACCAGCAGAATGCCCACCCCCCCCCCCCTCACCCAAGGCTACAAGGCCAACAGCGCCGTTTCTCTTTAGTTCTCCCCTATCGCCCGATAAACCCGTCCAGCTACTGTATTCGCTCGAATGTTTGCGTGTCGCTCATGGCCGCCCTGTCTGTACGTAAATCCTTAGGCAGCTGTTCTTTCGTTTATGAACAGATTGTATGAGCTCCGGTTGACGATGATCTATGAGCTCTCCCGCACGGATCGTCGCGGCCGGCTGAAACCCAACCTTCAACGAATGATTTATGTGCTGCTTTACTCGATTAGTTATGAGTGAATGACCCGATTATCGATTGGCTAGCAGGAGGGTCTGGCAGAGCTGCAGGTTTGCAGTGTACTGATGTTAAGCGTTCAGTTGAACACATGTTTAACACGCCGACGAAGCTGTCCGTCAAAGATTGATGGCAATCATACTTGGCTCAAGTGCCTAATGAATGTCTCAAAATAACTATCTACAAAAAAATCCCGCAGAAATCCCGGGCTGCAAGCTATCCGTCCTGGCTTGCATGCGAGCTTTTGGCAAGAAAAATCGTGAGCGGAGAGGCTTGGAAAGAGGGGGGAGATATTTCAGATCAGGGATCCTCTTACTGCATTAAGCACGATTGTTTTCCGCCGCAACCTTTACTCGGAAATCGGAACTCGAAACAGCCTGTGAAAAGCTGCTCAGTCCCCTTTCACCAAAATCACTCCTTGATACACCTCAATAGAGGGGCTGAACCTGCCTAGTAAACGTTTTTTTTTGTTTTTCGTATCGATGAGTCCATCTTCAAAAGTTCTGAGGGCACGGTTCAGTTCAAATCGCTAGCACACACTTCTTTACTACGAGTTTCAGCTAACAAAATCGGAACGAACCTAACCCAGTATGGGCTAACGAGCGGTCTTTCCTATCCGTGCAGACGGCTTAGTCCGAATAAAATGCTGTCCAAATTGGCCCTTAAGAGTGGAAAAAGGCTCTCAAGTGGACCGGCTGTGCGATCGAAGCGCTCGCTTTCACCTTTCACGGAGACAGCTGTTTATAACTCTATCGAGCTGCTCTTCGAATTCATAGAAGTAATGAGGCCTCTCTGCTCACTGTCGAAATATTTCCTCGAAAAATTAAAGGATCTGAAAAAAAAGTTAAAAAATCGCTCCGCGTGATCTTCTGTCTCTTTTACTGAGGACCACTAAAAAATGCCTTCTTCCTCGACCCTCTCGAGGGAGAGCACGTGAGAAGGTGAGTTCTGAAACTACCCCCTTCTTCTTCGTATCCCCCACCACCCCCCCCCTACCTCTCGCCCTCCCACACTCTCACTAAGTAGTCCCCGTTGGTTCGTTATTTGAGCCAGAACACTCGTGCCTCACGCAGACGGTGTACGCCCCTGCTGTGCTATCAATGCCACAAATCACCACAACCCACTAAAGAACTTTCACAGAAACTTACATTGTCTTGATTACGCCTTTTCGCTTGGAGGAGAGCATTTTTACTTCCCCACTTCCCCTGCTTACTACGCGTTAACTAACAGGTCCGCATTGCAGTACTCTTGGAACAGCAATCGCGCTACACAGGCTTACTTCAATTTAAGCAATTAACAGTCTTAACAAGGCCTTGTTAATCCTTTAATACAATCCTCGCCTAGGTACCATTTGGTGCCCCCACCAAGCCACTGAAACGCTGCGCACTCCATGCTAAAGTCTGTTTTCTTTCCTGGAGTATTTAAAGTAGCACAATAGCGCACCAAAGCATTATGCTCAAGAACCCCTGATGAGCTGGGTCAAGATGCTAGCCGACAGGTTGTTGGCACCTTACCGTAGTCAAATGGCAAATGTTCCTCTCCGACGGCACATTCCTCCATTTGCCTTTCGGTGAGTGTCAAACTTCAAACGGTTGTGTAATCGTCGTCGTTGGTCGGCGAATTCGAGACGAACAACGAATTGATGCTGACATCGTAATTACACTTAAGCTAGTAGATAACATCGTGTCGGGACCTTTCATTAGCTAAGTGCTGACTGATTTGGCCACAGCGCGTAGGTGTCAAATCCTTGGAGATGCCGCTGCGATCTTTTCAGGGAAGCTTTGGAGCCTAAAGATTGCTTGGTCGTCTCTGATCTTTTGGGCTGGAGGGGACTTTCTCTCGCAGGCGTACATCCTGCGAGAGCCTAATAATAGAAACTCTACCCAAACAGATCCCATAAGATCTTTGAAGCCCCCAAATCGGCCAAGAAAGTAGTAATGCGCGACTAAGCAAACATTACCAGGACTGTGACAATGCATACACACGCGCCTACCAGGGGTTACATGGGTAGCTGCATGTTTATAAGTGGTAGACCTGGAGGTATAACCTTAGCAATTCCAAAGCTGTTACAGTAAGCGAATGGCCACTTACCGTAATCCGAACCTGACATGTGTCCTTTAATTGAGTTGTAAGTTCGAACGAATCGTAAACGTTCCGTTCCGAGGCCACATGTTCGTTCGCTTAAAGTGTTGTCATAACGGACGTGTTATCAGATTTACTGCCTTTATTTCGAGGGCCACGTTGGCTGCGGCGGTGGCGGCGGCGGAAGAGCGCGTCATAAACTCCACGTCTGAATGACCTTCGGACCTTCGGTTTATGACTGTTTAGTAGTTCGGAAAGTGCTCGCCACGAACGGTTAAGAGGTGTTGGTCCTTTAGTGACCGACCACCGTATACGCAACAACCGACCATCGGGTTCCTTTAATGTCCCGGTATGCGGGGAGAGTTGACGAGCAGGCGGGCGGCGATTGAGGTTGAGTGGAGGACGAGGAATTACTGTGAGAACTTCCAAAACACTGATTTAGTGGTCAGATAGGGGTGGGAGAGAGTTGTTGTGACTGAGGGCTATCTATTGTTGACGACGTAGCGCTGAAACTTAGAAGGCTCAAGGGTCGCTGCAAGCGGAACTTGGCAAATGCCCAACAACTACAGTAAGTTACTGTGAAGGTAATTCGCTGTGAGAATACTCTCAAAACTTGGCACGACGACTTTGAGTCAAAGCTCTTTAACGCAGTTTGAGAACGTGGCCAAGAGTTACTTCGATATAGGCTCCTGCTCCAGGTGATGATTTCCTTCGGAAAACCGAAGTAGGCTGGTCCTCTCGTAGTCGGTACGGTGCCGCCACTCCCAAGTTTGGATTGGGCCAGGCATCGGCCAACAGGATATACTCAAAGGGATTGTAAATGGGACCCGTTAGCGCCTTGAGGCCGAGAACGTTGCGAGAAGCCTGGATACAAGGTCACATCAATGTCTATCAGCCGCTCGTACTACCAGAAGGATAAGTTACCGATGCCTTCCATGACGTGAAACCAATCACCAGCGAATCAGTTTCAGCGTCCTGTCAAACGGCTTGGGTGGGGGGCACGCGCATAGTGTTCAGGTCTTATGCTTGCAGCAGCCAGCTTGTGAAAATCTGTGAATCCTATGATCGACAGTGGCGTCACTCGCGTTTCTAATTCGGCAGGTTTACAGGATTTTATAGGCCTAGTCAAAATGAGACCTGTTGTATAACAGGGACTAGCAAAAAGAATAGCGAAAGTGCAAAATGCCCTCTCCGAGCCGCACAGCGCCTTTGTAACTCATGCCACTCGCTTACTCGACCATATAGGAGTTCAGTGTCCTCTGTGGTTTCACAGGAGGGCCTAGAACGTGTCGTATCCCACATTTCCTCATCTAATTGGATGCTTTTTTCCCAGTTCGGCCTTGAAAAGTGGTTTTGGGCGAAACTAGCGCAAATCAGAAAAAAATGACTCAGCAGTCGACAATTTTCGGCCCAATTCCCAAGAGTTCATCACTAATTTCCCATCCCAGCTGATCCTGACCGCCACGACCTCCAACGGCTGCTCACTACACCTGCGCTATTGAGTAATAGCGTATTGAATCCGGTAAACATCTGTCATAGGGTGTTTAGTTACTCTTTTCGCTATCTTCCCAACCATCTTACCGTATTCGCATAATCGTCACCTGCTGTGTGCACTGCGACTCTTCTCTCGCTCAGATACCTCGTTCCGTCTAACCACACCTCTGAACTACAACGTGAAGGATCACATTTCTCATCTGTTGCTCATCTAATCGTTCGTTCACGAATAATGGCGTGGAACTGGGCTTTGCAAGAGCCGCGCCCGACCCCCTAAAAGTCAAACCGCACTCCTTTTTCGCGCCCGCCAAGCCGTAAAAAACTGGTTGCTACGTAACACCAAGGGATGGTTCTGTGGGAACCATAATGGGAAACATTTGCATCGCTGCTACAATTTTGTCTCGCACCCCGGTAGACCGAGTTGGGATAACGCTTAGCGCTAAGCCGTTGCGTACACTGAAGATTAGATGAGCTGAATGTCTTATAATGTATGCATAAGCAATAAAGAGGCGTTTAGAGGCTCTGGTCGAGACGACGACATTATTAGATGCACGGGGGCTCATTAATGACAAGAAGCTCATTAGTAGAGGAGGCTGTTAAAGGGAATCCACCAAGGCAGTGAAAATTTGAATGGTTTGCAGAAAAAAAGAATGGTCCCTAGCCGTGATGAATTTCCCATCATATCGCTTCTGGTGCAGGAACATCCTCCTTTCTTCCTAGAGAGGATCAGAAAACGGCCCCTTTAAGCAGGCTTTATTGGACAAGGTTCCGCTGAATCCTTCAATATGACAACAACACAAGCGCGTTGCTTCACCCCAATACCTTATTAAGGTAGAGTAGATTACAAGGATGCTGAATTGTGGGCAAAAGTCGACCCGCCCGCGCGAGCAAAACCCCGCACCTCTACGCTTCCGACTAGTACGCTATTTGTACGCAGATTGTTGCCGGCGGACATGCTCTCGTCGTGGCTTGCCGCCTTCCAAATGGGGGGGCAGAGAAAGGTATTTGGTATTCCTCATAAGCCGCTTGATTTATTATTAAGGACACCCCACAAGGCCATGCGTTAAGATCGCTCTCAGCATTCAATAGCCCTCAGCAAGCTTCTCACACAGTCGTCGTCTAACTTCCGACAGAGGGTAAACGACCAACCTTCCATCCCTGTGCGCCCCGGTACCGAATTCCTTTAGGAGGATAAAATAGCCGGCCCTTATCCGCCTGCCCTTCACATCTGAATAGGCCTCTTTGTAGCCAGAAAGCCCTTACAATGCTGATATGGAGGCAAATTATAGCGATTCGTATCCAAAATTACCGATGTAGACAGACTAAACTTGCTGGCTGCACAAGCCTAGCTAGATTTTAGTTAAAAGGTCTTGCTATTCAGCCATGAGCTTCGCTTCGCTTGGCGCATTCCATTACGCCCATTCCATTATTCCGGTTTCCAACGTGATGCCATATTAGACATTCAAAAAGCCTGCTTTCACACATCAAGGCCATTTGCTCGTGGGCACATTAGCTCATTTTCTTCCCCCCACTGAGCATTGCTGAATGCAGCCGAATGCTCACCATGCAAAACTCTTTAACCGTGCATAGCCATGATGTCTCATATCACCTCACAATAGACGGCAACCTCAAGGTAACGTCTGTATTCAGAAGGAAGAACTTGCAAGTGCAAGTTTCAAGTGCTAAATGCCCACCAAGCCGAACACGCCCTGATCGAAAGCTGATCAAATAAATGAACTATAATTTCTAGTGACTTCAAATCTTCGGACTCCTGTAAGCGTATGGCTACGCATTTTTCCCAATTGATAACCTCAAGACCTTCACATTCAACCCTTCACCTGGGACCTCTAACCATCTAAACTATCCATCCATTATCCACCCTCTGGAAGGTTCTATTATTTGGCTTGTCTCAATGCTGAACCCATTTGGAAAATCTGATCGGTTAGTCCAGTGGCAACAACGGCACACTTGAAAAACGCTGGTCGTTGTCGTTCGATCGTTGAGTACACTCATTAGACCATCGATGAATCCATCTTGGGGATGTGCATGCATCGCTTCGTCTCTCTCGAAAACACTTATGAATGGAGTGCCCGTAATCAGATTTCATTAAGATGACCAATTTGTGGGGTGCTTCGTTACGTGGCCAATGGCCCGTTTATACAATTAAGACGTCGGAACGCGTGCTGAGACTCCCCGGTTGCCTAAGGCACAAGAGAAGCTGAGATGCTCATAAATACCGTAAATAAGTTACAGTAAAGCGATGCCGCTGTCACGTCGATGATTTACGACAGGTAGCGACAGAAAGTGCGCGCGTGCGCGTGTCGCTCAACAACGGTCGTAAATCGGCGCCGCTAGCGGCCAGCGGGCGGCTAGATCAAAGGCGATGTTTATGATGATACCGGTGATTACAACAGAATAGAAAAGTCTACTGATGAAGTGACAGGTCGTACTAGTGTACTAGCCGGTATACGCCATGCATATCACGCTCCATCAAGTTTGCCAACTGCATTGAAACAGTGCTCAATGGCAGGTAATGGTAATGGTTAGTAGTTCCACGATCGTGCTGTCAAGATGCCCCTACAAACTGTCTTGAAGACGGAATTTCAGGTGGTTTGCTCTTTGTGCGTGCGTATAGATTTGAGGGCCGTATCATGGTGGGAAGCCATCATGATCGTGAATCTCCTCCGCATCCGGCATCAGTAGGGAATTGGTCTAAGACTAACTTCAGCGTTTTTCTACTTCACATTAGACGCTCAAAATTATTCACAAATATAAATCATCATAGCACAAGAATAGCTGAGTTGCTGACTATAAGTCTTGACCCCAGCATAGCTGCGTCTGCGCCGGCTTCCTAGCCAGCTCCATACAAAAGCAAAATAAAGACGATGTTGGGCTTGGGAGCGGACATTCTGTGCAGCTGGCACTGGTTCTTCGCTGGTTGTCGTGGCTAACGCAATACTTTTGGTGAGCTCTGTGAAAAGAGTTGTGAAGCTGCAAAACACTTTATCACAAGAATTGACAGGTCTTCACAAACTGACCTGTACAGACTTCGCTGGGTACCATTTTGTGCCCTCACCAAGCCGATCTGCGCTCAAATAAATATATAAATTTTTTATAAATAGTCTAATAAACGGATCGGACTATTTTCAAATAGTCTATTTGAGAATTTCCAGAGTCGAGCGTTTCGCGGCAATTGGTGATTCGCTGGATATTATCTGCCCTTACTACGATCCCGACGTGGATCCTTCGGACACCGAGCAAAGTATTATCTACAGGGTAAGTCTCGCCTGCAAATCCATTTAGCCACAACTATTTTGAATATTCTAGGTATCCGAACACGACTATGATACGTGTGCATTGTCGTCATCGGCTCGTGAACTTGGCCGATGCATATCGCCAAACCGACGCGATAAAGTTAAGGTGTCCTTCCGGCTACTTAGTCCGAACCCTTCGGCGCTGGACTATCGACCAGGACAAACCTATTATTTTATCTGTAAGTTGGAAATCAATAATAGAATTTTTCCCGAGCACTATCCTTATAATTGGGAAGTCCAGCCGCACTTAGATTAGCGGACCAATCACTGATCTCCTCTCGGCAGCGTCGCTATCGCTTGACCAATAGCAACGCTGCAGAGGGGAAGGGGCGGGGCAGCATTGGTTGACCGATAGCAGCAAGTAACGACAATGCTGCTTTCTGACCGTTTTTTTCCAGTTCATAATATATAGAGGCTATCACTGTACATTTAGTAACTTGTTGCTCCCTTCCGGATCAATTATTGATTCATCGATTGCTTCAGCAACCTCAACTGGGTCGCAGTTTGGCCTCGACAACAAATATGGAGGTCTGTGTGCTAGTCATCAACTGAAGATGGTCATACATGTCACCGACAAGAACGGCGACACCAGCCGTAAGTTACCTTTCACTTTTATCGATTGACTTCGCAATAGTATCGATTGTTATTGATTTTTTGATGGTTCAGGGCATATACATCGAGTTCACAAAAAGCCAGCCATCACCACCACAACGGAATCTCCTCAGTGGCCTTCCGATCCACTGTGGGGCGAGTTTTTCGAGAAAGTGAGTCATTGATTTGATTGGCATACTCGTGTTTTTCCAGACAGTAGCGAATAGCGACTG
>MU915280.1:0-13173 GCA_036418165.1 Cooperia oncophora
TAAACTCGCGATGAACTTGTGTTGATTTTTGCATTTGAATAATTCGAAGTTTTTCTCCGATGGCCGAAATCGAAATCACGTAAATAAGTTTTTAGAGAAGGACGTGAATGACGCATTTCTGCCGGAAATACTTCTTATGGGAGATCCGCTGTAAACTGTTGCAGGCGGAAATGTTTTCTATCTAATGATTAAATGCCGTAAACCGTCATTGTTCTCGAGAAGTGATCCCGTTTCTTCCAGATGTTTCCCTTACTGGAGTCAGCCATATTAGTAATACTCAGTCATACCATAACTGCCGATGATTCTTGTAGATCAGAATGCCATCAGGTATGTTATGAGAAGATTTCAATTACTATTTGATTATGGCTGAAATTTAGCTGTTTTCAGGATCGAATGCCTCAATGTGGTGTATGGTTGATGAAAGAGACGAATCCCGACGTGGCTGGAACATACGAGGTAAGCACATTTCCTTGGATGGTAATCTGTGCTCAGCTGATACGCCATGTACTTGACTTCCACTAAAATTACCAGACACGTCTATATGTGTTATTTGCGCTCATTCCGTGCACAAAGCACTGCTATTAGCTCGGTATCAATTTGCCGAAATATGTGGGACGATATGACTGTACAGATGGCTGGATTGTGTTGAAAGCACCATTTATGGATGCATTCGTAGAAAAAAAACAGAACGAAATCGCTCCGTTCGCCATCAATCGCCCGATTGGTCTTCTGCACTGGAAGAGCATTGGAAGAGACGCAGCAACGCTCAGTGGGATCGCGCCCCCTAGTGAGGACGACTTCAGATGGTATTGGTCGAGAATACAGTGTATGACCAAAATAGACATAAGTGTCTACCATGTCCTTGTCTACATGGAAATCCGATGCTCCAATCGAAAGGTAGTGCAAATTAAGGAAACGTCGCGCCCATTGCCGCGCGCGACGAAGCGGCAATTTACGATTCTCTTGCCCCTCCCGAAAGTTACAGGGGTTTTGCCACCGCAAGCATGTGCTGCCCTTGTTATACCCTTGAGTTGGCGAAAGAACACCTTGAATGGTTGCAGACTTGCGCTCCTACCGCGCGAATAAGGCCCATCTTCTAGGCGAAAAATGTCTTCTAACGCATGTTGTCCCCATGGAATCTTCTCTACTTCTTTGGTACCCTTGACATTAAAACTTTCCTATCAGACTAGCCGCAGGTTGCCGAAACATTTGAGGTCACAATACTTACAGTTAGATGAGTGGATGGCTTGGGCCAGGCCCAACCAACAGTGCGAACACCGTGCGACTTCTTTTCAACAAGTACATTACTTCTTCCAAGTGAGACTTTCCTACGTCAACGGTTATTTAATGTTCCGTGACCACGTCTAGGGCTTTGAAACCATTAATCGCATTACGGCTGTGATAAAGGACTGATAACTACCGGATGGTTAAGGCTCTACACCCGAATACAAGACCAGTGGTTGAACGCAATGTATGGATTAATTAGATAAAGTCATCTCGTCAATAGGAATGATCTAATTTCCCTGATGTTCCGCATAGCTAGGTGCCTAACAGGTACTTGTTTTTCATGTGAAAGTGCTCAATAATGCCTAGAAATTTTTGTGGTTACAGAAAAAAAAACATAATGATATGATAAGGAGTGTTTGCTTTTCCCGGGACAAAAACGGAAAGCATCGAATTTTTCCTCTTTTTTGCCGAACGACGTCATTGGATGGAAGCCTTCTTCATTTGCCCTTCTTACACAACTGAAACAGAGTGATTTAATGCTCAACGATTCGGTAGATTCTTCTGACTCTGAAGAGCACCAAAAGGTGAAAACGTCTGGTCAAACAAACAATTTCAAACAACATTCTCATTTGTCAGAATTGAAGAAAAATGTAATTCGGCATCATGCCCAGCGTTCAACAAATAAATAAAAATCATCAGATTTCCTAGTGTACAGTCATGATCCCACGCGGACGTGGGCTGTGGCCTGGAACGCAGTTAAGGGCAAAATTGTCACAAGCAGGTTCAGTAAGACGTCATTGTTGGATTAAGGCCGCCCTGGCTTCAACCGCACCGCGTCACACGCCCTATCGTTCGCAAGGATCATCACTGTACTACAACACTGTGGACGCCAAAAGTCTATTCCAAAGCTCTTCCTCTTTCATTATCCCCACCTTCCTTTCCAACTACACTTCTTGAACGCTATAGCGGATATCTGGTACGTAGGCATATTCAAGCGACTACTCAGTTCTTCCAAGCTTTTTCAAAGACAATCTGTACACTCACCTCCGAGGTCGGTTCTTCCCCTTTGGGAGGTGAATGGGTTCGCAGCAGCAGTGGCGTGCCACATTCTTTCTACTCTGTTGTTAATTTTCACAAATGTGTGTTACTTCCCAGCATCTACTACACAGGCATACGGCACAATAATTTGCCGGTCTAGAATAATAGTAGGGTGTTCTATGTAGTGAGGAAAATGGCAAAGAAGTGAAGTAGAAGGAACCTGCAAAAAAGCCTTTGTTCTACATGATTCAGAGAGCGATTTCGGGAGAGTTCTCCATTGGCATCGTGCCAGTAACCGCTACGGTAGATACGGCTGCATGTATGTACTCATATATCCATGCAGCACCGCAGCCGCTTCATATCAATCCCTTCGCTTCATATTGTGCTCCCCAAATACTTCGCAAAGGGATAGAAGCATCAGCATCCCTCGGACATCTTGTGGGCGGGCGGGCATGTGGGCGTCCGGGTCGGTATGTTGCAGCTTGATAGGGCGCTATAAGGGTACCTTCCTTGGAAAAGGCGCCACGCAGCGCCTGCTCAGGGGCACCGAATTCTGTCCTGCTGAGCATATCAGTCCTACACGTCGTGGTGGTTTACCGTGTCACTTGAAGGCACATTCAATGGGTAAGCAAGCAAAACAACAATAGGATGTATGGGTGTGGTCTTATTGAGGAACCACCCCACATGTGCAGCAAATCCACTTCAAAAAAGATTTTATTTGCACTTTCCACGAAACCACGTGACCGTACCAGTGAAAGGCGTCTTATCTGATAACTTTTTTGATGCTTATAGTTAGACGATACGAAAGGTAAACATGAAACAGCTGTCACATGCTGGGGTCGTGGAACCGCTCACATCCGTAACAATCTGTCCGACTAGGTTCTCTGGCAAAGGCCAACTTAGTAATTTTCTTACGAACTAGCGATTTACACACCATCATTGTTACCGAACAGTGAATTGTACTATTGGCAAATCACTGGCATGCGCAAACCACATTTAAGGGCTGAATGAGCGTTTCGAAGTGCACTCCCGTACCAAGGAGATCGAGAGGGCGTGGCTGCGTACTCCATTTGAATGTGGCGGCGACAGCGTTTTTCTTTGATAATGACATTTGTGACAGCTGTCATCCTGTCCTGTGCTTCAGCGACATGATTACGAGAATACGAGAACGGCGATATCCACCGAAACCGCGGTCATGGTCACATCTAAATGAAGTACGTTGCCATGTTTTCCCCATCCCTGAACTAGGAGGGCACTTTGTTGCGAGCACTTTCGAGGCGGTGCACATACAGTCCTCATCATTGCGGACCGGTGGGGCGTAGCAGTGCGGGTGCTGCGTTTGGTGCGATTTGGCAAAGTTGTTCTGCACCAGTTTTTGAAGCGGGCAAGTGCATTACTGTATTATATCCTTCGTACTACTCGTTTTCCACCACTTTTGGTTCGCATACGTGCTGCAACAAAAAAGGCTGAGACGGCTCCAGCAGTGTGCGCGCTCCTTCTGGCTGACACGCCCCACCGGTCCGCAATGATGAGACTGTATACCATTTTCACTTTAAATCACACTTTACCAAGCAAGATTCAGACACTTTTCAAGCCAAATTTCACCACTCTTTGAGGCCGCGTCAGTTACACCCACAGATCACGCCAGACACCACTGCGAACCCTGCCTCGACGGTCACGCCTACTTGTCAGCGCGGACATAGATTTTCAACACATGGCCGACTCCGCCCAGTCTTTAAAGGGTTTGTTGCGAACTTCGAAATTTCATAACTTTTTCAACTTTTTGATTTCACATCCACTCTTTGCACAGCGAAGATACTCGTAACCGCGCATTCATGCTCCAGGCAATTCAGGCTTCGCGACCTTGGCCACGCCCACTTGCTTTACGCGGAATTTTGGTATTTTTTTCAAAATTTTCGCATTTTCGGACTGCTCCACGAAGCCCCGCCTATCGCGAGAGCGTTCGCCCACTTCAAAGAAGCCCCGCCCACCTTTCAAAAATGGCGCAGATCGGCAGTGTAAGCTTGGCTTGGCATCGGCTAGGTCTTGTCCGTTCACTCGGAATTAATCAGGCCAAACTTTCGTTCAGTGACGCGACGATGGCCTTAGCATGCAAGCAAGGCTCATATATGCCTCTCTCAGTGGGCGGGGTTCACATAAGCAGTGTAAAGAATGCAAAGATTCCGAAAAAATAAAAATTCCGCGAAAAGCAAGTGCGGGGGGCCCCAACGGGGGCGAAACGCTTGTACAATTGTCGGAGCATGAATGCGCGGTTACGAGTATCTTCGCTGTGCAAAGAGTGGATGTGAAATCAAAAAGTTGAAAAAGTTATGAAATTTCGAAGTTCGCAACAAACCCTTTAAAGACTGGGCGGAGTCGGCCATGTGTTGAAAATCTATGTCCACGCTGACAAGTAGGCGTGACCGTCGAGGCAGGGTTCGCAGTGGTGTCTGGCGTGATCTGGTTGGTGAACTGCCCGGTCTAAGAGTGGTGAATTTGGTTTGAAAAGTGGTGAATTTGCTTTGAAAAGTGGTGAATTTGAAGTGAAAATGGTATATAAGAAGAGTCAGTAGGGGGAATAGGCAGGAGTTGCTCAGTTCGCGGATTTTCTCTTGTATACGCCCCTTCTTGCCCTTCGATGTAGAGTGTAAAATATTTCCAAAGTAGACTACAGTGTTGAGGATCGTGGCATAGGTGGCTCCATTAACCTCACCGATTTCTAGTTAACCATAAGACGAGAACTTGGCATTTTTACGAAGAACTTTCTCGCAACACTACTGTTTTCAGCTGAATCATGGCCTTGTGAATATGTCCTGCGAGTTCTCGTCGTTACCAGAACCAGCAACGGTGACATGGCTCCACAAGGCGCCAAATTCGATCAGTTGGGTCGACTTTGCTTGCTCTAATAAGGATGAAACAAAACAATGCAGGTAAATCTCGAACTCTAACTGCAACTCTTTGGTGGAGATGGTGCAGTGACAAATGTCGCCATTTACCGTGCATGCGGAGCAGGGGATCAAACCCTTGATGAACTTCCACCGGCGTATATCAATACCTTCATCCCTCCGATTAGAAACAAAGAAAAACAAACATTGGGAAAGGAATACACTCCAAAGCACAGATGATCCGTTTCGCCCGTTATCGCAGACGAATCATCGATGTCTTACCAACCCCCGGCTCTCCCCCCGGATCTCAGTTATTCGGTAATAAGTCCGTCTGGGAGGAAAACTTAAATTGGTCATTAGGGTAGAGAAATGCAAAGCCGCGAGGAATTTGGTTGTTGGTGCGATTTTCTCGTTATACGTGCACGATATTTTTGCCGAGGCGGAAGTGAATGTAGCGGCAAGTGGCACGCTTACCACGCGCGCGGTCCGAGAGTCAAATTTCGGATCTACTCCAGTCCAGGCCGGCCAAGCCTTCTACCCTCCGGGGACGTAAATTGGTACCAGATTCGTTTGGGAGGATAAGAACACTGACTTGTACATCGGCTGGCCACCGCAAGTCATTGTATAGGCCACATCGCATTCAATAAGCCACTACGATTCTGAATGGAAGTAGAATGCGTGCCGCATCCCACAAAGGGATTGATCAACGGCGAAGACTTTATCCTTTATATATCTCTCGCTCATCACCGGTTGTTTGGCGAGAAACCTAAATAACTTCTGAGAAATTGGTACAAGGTTGGGAGCACCCGGTAGGATGGTTAGGATATGAAAAAGGGGTCGAACTGGAAGAGGAACTCCCATGAGGTTAGGGAGGGGGCCGAACTGACACAGTCATTCCACTCATCCTGATACTTTACACAGGTCCAAAATAGGACGACTACTATTTCCAAAACTAATGAGTTCCTCACTGATTACTGACGAGTAACTGCAACGACAATTCTTTCGAGGGAAACCGAGCATCGAGTCAGATCGAGATGTTTGCTACGGACAAATTCACTTACAATGACCGGCGCCTATCGATGCCAGGCGACCACACCTGAACAGAAAAACAAAGCGATAAGGTAAGCGACTGTTGCTTCTTAGTCTACCCTCACAAGAAATATTTACTGCCTGATTAGAGATTATCGTTCTGATTTTGAGCATAAATCGAGTTTTTTTTTGCAGCTCGGAGTTCAATATCAATGTGGTTGGAATTGAAAAGATTTCAACCATCCATCACCACCTGCCATATGGACAGCTTGGTTTCATAGAAGTAGAGGTGAGTAAAGGCGCTACCGATCACGGAAGCTATTCAGTGAGCATAGCCCTGACCGGTCTTTCATTTTAACCTTGAAATTAGGATTGCTTCGGATATTTTTTTCCATATTGCCGTCCAGACTTTCTCATATCAAAAGTAGAAGTCCGAAGTGAAACGACACAACTTTTCCACCTAACCAATATGCTCTGTTTTCAGGTATGTGCGAATCCGAAACCGGAGATCTTCTGGCTGACTCGCGACGCGATCATTACACCTCATCACGTTCTGGGAAGCTCTCATGTTTCGGTCACGCATCTTCATCCCAAGAAGGTATTCATTTCAAACCCTATTGATACCAGTAACATGATTTGATTAGAATGTTCAATTACTATCCTATGCGTCTGCTGACTTCCCTGGCAGAGCACGCCGGTCGTTGTGGAAAGCACAACGGGGGAGGGGGGGGAGGGTCGTATAGGACCGCGAAGTAAGGGGGGGGGGTATTCAGAACTGGTAAGGGCAGCAATACCCAGATGTCGTACAATCCCTGATTTATTCATGGTTCCTGCTGTGAAGAACATCTGAAGAGACACCTGAAGACAAAGGCAACTGTAAGCTCAAAAGTAGGGAATAAGTGCTGGCAAGTAGAGTGGTAGCCGCCCATGAAGGCGTCATGGTTAATAAACAAACGAAACACAGTACATACTCGGACCTCTCTGTGTAGTAGTCAGTCGCATGCATGGCGCAATACAGATGGGATGTCCGTTGGCACCAAGTGAACTATTTCCCAATAATTTCGACGAAGAGATGTGTTCTGGAAGCTTACTTAAAGGCAAAGCCCGCGATCAGTTGCCATCTTAGATAGTGAATTTGGGCTTCGCATAAAGAGGACAAGGTTCAGAGTAACTCAATAGTGAAGAAAAAGCAGAAAAACATGCCCAATGTCCTAAATAGGACCCCATTACAATCCTGGTTTGTACGTGCATGCGATGGGGAAACAGCGCTTATGGACGAGCGTTCCACGTTATTGGCTCGCTGCCAGAAGTAGGTGTGGCGCCACGTATGAAAGACTGACCTTTAATATTCTTATTTTTTCAGTGAACTCATCGCATCATTATGTTTCTTTGTTCTTTTTGAGTTTGTTTTGCTTTTCAAATTCAAAATGATGCTATTTTCTTCCAACTTTTCGTGCACTTTGCAATACATACTTTTTGCAATACATTTCCAGTTGTACCCCTTTGTGCGCTCAGCTGACCCAATACAACCCTACGTCCGTACAAATAACGAAGGGGCTCAAATGTTCATGCTTTTCTCGTCCGAAAACTTGGTTTCTCACTAAAGGGCGGCGCTTGGGAGGCGGAGTCACTGGAAAAAAGGAGGAACCACTGGATCTATTCTGCCTTATAGCGCCCCTCCCCTGCACTTTTTTCCGCGAAAACGGTACAGGGTTGTTCGTCGCGGACCGCACTACCCTCCCCACACCATATTTTCAACTTCGATACCTGATCGCGGACCGTTTCTTTAAGTCTCCAAACAAACTGGTGATTGTATTGCGAGAGAAATATGGATTTTGTGCGAAGCTTGTAACAACAAAATCACAACGGGATTGTTCAGGTAGTGGGCGTGAGGAAAAGAGTGAGGTGTTTTTTAGAAAGGGGAGATCATATACATCCCAGCACGATTTCTATTCTTACAAGAGGTCGCATTGAAGAAAGTTATGGCTGTTCAGAGCATGGAAACTCATAGGTGACACTAACCATAAAATGTCACAACGAAACAACGGGAAAAGTTTCTCGGAAAAAGGGAGTTCGAATGCGCGCAAGCTTAGTTAGTAAACTGTAAACCTAGTGCTTAACAACTCTGCTCTCCCCTATTCAGAAGCTTCCCTCTCGAGAAAGTTACAAATGTTCAAACAAAGGGTACTTCTGGTATTCCTTTTTTTATTTCGCTACACACATCGCGAAATAGCTCGCGCCACTACAGCCAGAGCACGCTATCGTTATGATGGTCACAACGGGGTTCATATTTGACCGCGAGGGTCGTATTTGGTCTGAGAAATTTTTTTTGATATTACTTTCTCTTGTTTCACGAACCTCTTTAAAAAAACGGGGGGGGGTCGTATTTGGTCGTTGTTGAGAGAGGGACTGCCAAAGATCTACAACTACTATTTCCGATAGTTGAAAATGATAGTTAAATCCTGACGACCTCTCCCCTCCCCCCGCTCGACAGCAAAATTTTGGGGAAAAACCAGAAATTTTTCGGGAAAAAATGGAAAAAGTGGTAGGAAGTAGGGGTTTAGAAAAGTGGTAGGTAGCATGGGGAGCATGGGGATGGGGTCGTATTTGAGAATAGAATCAGGGGGAGGGTGTTTTCAGGAATTGATCACAACGCGATGGCGTACCCTGGCTACAACAGTGAAAAGGCGTTTCGAAGCTCGCGCGCAATCTCTGAATGTGCGCGAACAATTCGAATTCAAGTATGTAAATCAAAATCATCTGATTTTTCTGTCTTTTTTTTTCTCGAGGGGAAGGGGCTCGTAACGAAGCTGCTTTTTGAGATAACTCATTTTCAGCAGAAATTTACCACAACGCGATGGCGTGCTGCTATACTCCCTGGGTCGAAGCGAGTAAACATGCCTTCGACCGGAGGTTGATCGGTGGGAATCAGACAGTCTGTCTTGCCAGGGTCCCACTCCACTGACGGTAACTCGAGACATCAATTCAAGCGCTACTCCAGTGTGAGCATTTTGATAGAGACGCATTAGACATTTGATAATGCAAGAAAAGATTATGACCAAGATGGTATAAATACTTTCTAGGCCAAGTGAGGAGCTCCGGCGTGGGTGAACAAATTCTTTTGTCATGGTCTTAAGCGCTGAGTGCTCTGCCTTGAAAGCAGAGTCCGCGACTTACCAACGTGCAGAAGCCCGGCGCTGTCCGCAACCACAAAGGATATCCCACTTTCTCTGCTCGGAATGGCGCGATAAGAGTGTCAGGGCTCTGTCAAGCTTAGTCGTCTCCGCCCCTCAGTTTATGATCTCCACCCTTATCGTTACGTTCCACCATCGTTGTATAGCGGTGAAGTCCCGATTATTTTTACAGTCCCTCGCCATTTCGTTATCTATTTCTCTTTTCCAAGCGTACTGTCTAATTACCGTAAGTTCGTATTATGGTTGGAACCGGTAGATCCTTTGTTTAGAGGGTTTGCGCTGATTCTTTATGCTTTACTCTTCAGCTTGTTAGTTACATTGCTTATCGCAGCATCGGGTGGAGGCGTGCTACGTCCAAGCCTTCTGGTTCGGCGCAGCTTTCCTCTTCAATGGATGTCGATCCGATAGTGGCAAAAGATTGATGGAAAAATGCTGGCGCCGCGACTAAACGACGCCCACAGGAACGCCTCCACTGGATGCAACGATGGTGTCTACTTGCGATCAGCTTCCGTATTTGAATCCCAATTACCACCCCTAGCATCCGCGACTTCTGCTTTCATTGGAACACCGCCGATTTTTTTTTCTAATCCTCTTGTTTGGAGATCAATTACGTCTCATAGCTAGTGGCACATCTTGTGAAATTGCATTTCAGGTACGGCTACATAGGGATGGTCCTGCCATGGTTGTCCCGTACTGCTACACGTCGCGACTATTAATTCGAAATGTCACTGAGTCAGAAGAATTCCAATTGCTAGTGAAAGGAGAGACTGAGTCACGAACTGTAAAATTACCCATAAAAATCATTAATGTTCCAAACCTGGCCGCTTACCACTTTCCTCTTGTGTTAGGTTTTGTTCTCATAATGATATCTAGGCAATTGTAAATATGCCATTTGACATAGCTCAGCCGATCCTCTTCTCATTTTTGTATTTTGCCCACTCCTATGTGATATCAGAGTTTATGCCTCATTGTTTTTAGTTGCACTGTTGATATTTATCGTTTGCTGTTCAATACTTCATTGCAAAAATAGCTAGGTCCACCAGGGCAAAGCATTTAGTAATTATTTGCCCATAAAATTATCTGAAGTGACCTGATACGTGCTAGGGTAGTGAACACTGCAAGAGCGACGCGCTGCCTATGCCTAATTGTAAGCTATGTTCATACAATTGCGATGGAAGAATAGAATAGGCGAGTCGAAGGTTTAGGAATGGCCGCCGAAGCACATTATATTCATCGAACCAGCGACTCGAGAGAGGAATATTATATTAGGTTGTTGCATAAGTTCTTTCCCCCGACTTTTTTGTAAATATCTCAATAGCGAACCAGCCTGAAGATTAGAGGTATGCACCATCACCATCCACTACTCGACGCCAACGCTCAGGCAGCTTGTCGATTCCATCGTCCCAGAAGGACGGGGGCTGGGACCCGAAGAAGGCCACAATGCCGCACAATCACCACTGTGACATGGTTTTGCACTGGTAATTGTGCGGCATTGTAGCCTGCAAATGCAGGGTGGGTGAGTGATAGCTAGTGTGATGAAAGAGTATCATGTACGTGTCACGCACACATGGTGACGGAATACCAACCTCCATGCAAACAAAATACGGAAGGATCAAAACAAGGGGGAAAAACTTATGCAACAACCTAATACAATTGGCGATCCGTCGCTTTCAATGAACGCACTGTCGAAAACGTCGAATCGCCCGTGCTCCTGTTTTACGTCATTAGGTATGAACGCAGTAGAAGGCGCTGTGCCCAGCAGTAAATAGTAAGCCCGCTAAAATCGGAGGGGGAGAGAGGAGCGCAACGGATGCGTATTCCATTGCCCGCTACTCTCTTACACTTATCTCTCTGCTCCGGTCAGAACGCACGACTCACAACCCACCAGCGCGCTCTCGCAACGCATGGCCCCCATACTGTTCTCAGGCTATAAGACTCTCCCCCTCGAGCCTTTTTTTTGGGGGAGGGGTGTGGGGGGTCGCGAAATCTTGAAAACCAGCAAAAATGGGAGACATGAGTCATCTTGGTCAATGTCTGGTCATTTTTCCAGTTTTTGCGACCCTCCCAAAACGCACCAACGTCACTATACTACCATTTAACGGCTTGGCGTAGACTATGAACAGGAGCTAAGAGATGACTGAATTAATACCGAACGCGATGTTGCTCAGCGTGCTATATCTGCTGCAAAAAGATAAAAAGCCGAACAAACGGTCCCCACCCGAAATTTACAACGATTACTGCTTGTCTGAGCTCATAAAAACTGTGTTTTGTCTTCTGGTTTCCGCCAAAGGGATTCTTCAAAGCAGTGCGTAAAACGGGATGATGACTTCCACAACATCTAGGCGTCTTCGTAAATATTGAGCTCACCCACGAATATACTTTGTGAAACAATAACAAGGAGAATGTCAACAATCATTTATAAAAAATAACAAAAACGTATATAATCAACCAAACACACGGGATTACTTGGCCTTCTTTGCTCGGATCTTACGGAGGTAGAACTCCAACTCCTTACCCTCGAGGATGTAACCGTCGGCACGACCGACCTGTCCAGGGCTTGAGGAAATTCGAGCTGTAATACTGAGCGTACAGAAAAAAAAATCTGGAAGTGGGTCCAAACAAACTCACCAAGAAGTCTTCCAGTAGCGAACTGCTCCAAGAGGAGAGGGTCGACAGCAGCACTCTTTTGACGTTCCGTGTATTTAGCCTGGCAGCTCGCTGACCTAAACGAACCCACAGAAGTGCTTCCTCAAAGTCTGCAGAAGCTGTAGGTGCAACTTACCTCTTCTTGTTTATCACAGCGTTATCTTGAGCGGAAAGCTCCTGATTCTTCTTTCTGGCGAGAGGCAATGCGTAGTGAGCTTCATACCACTGACGGAATGGGGCAGCATCGATTGTGATGACAGTGCCTTTCACTAGCGTCTTTGTTCGCACCAACTCGTTGTTTGTAGAATTATACACGGTGTCGATGATACGAGTTTTACGAGTGGTTTCTGAAAATATGAATACATCAGAAATACAACTAATAAAAATTAAAACGTCCAATTACTTAAGCCTCTTTCTGAAACGTTAACAAAATAGGAGCACACACGAAACCAGAATCGAAGTTACAACTTCTAATATTTAGTCAGGCTATATAATTATCACAACTTACTTTCGGAAGCCCAGGAGTAATTACCGGCATCTAAACGAAGTGCACGAATCTTTGTGATCTCCTCGCACGCGAATAACACGAATCCTCTTTGCTCCGATCTAAATCAAAAGCATCAGTAAAGCTGCTAATGTTTTGAACACATGAAAAAGCAAAACAAAAAAGCAACCTTAGTGTTAGCAGGCTGACGGCCGAGCTCGTACTTTCTCTTCTTGTGAGGAACTGGGCGAGTGGCTCCAGTCTTATAGCGCTTATGCCATGAATCGCGCGAGATACCCATTCTAGAACAAATACAGATGAAATGGAGTAAGAGAAGAGTACGGAACACCACACGACATTTATCAAAGCTAAAATGCACGCCAAAATTTTAGGCTAGCCACGACCAGCGGAAACGGTAGGATACGCAGCATTTCCACGTCCATTACACGATACATGACGCGCTACTTGTTCTGGCGCCCTTGCAATGGTTACGAAAAACGTGGTCAAATCTGTTTGTTTCTTCTTTATTTGTTGCTTTTTGGCAGAAAAAGTAGTGATATGGTCACTCAATTCAGTTCTGATGTCATGTGAAAGCAGATAAAATAGTAGTCAATAACCGCGATACGAGTGCTCCAGTAAGTTCCCAAGGAAACGGCTACACAGCAATAGG
>MU915281.1:6312-17740 GCA_036418165.1 Cooperia oncophora
GCCCTGACAATAGGGGGTCAAGAGAGGACCAAAGCAGCATCAAGCGCTGAGATCTCCGCCCATTTTCACCAACTCGCTCGGCCGTTGTTGCTGCCGCAATGTTCTGAGTACTCTGTGCCTACCTGGTTACTATAACCACAGAGATTATTCCTTCGGGAAACCATTGATAGAATGGCTTTTCATCAACTATATTGAGTTTCAGGTTACCGAAACTATGAAGCTCACCGTTTTCGCCCTAATCGCTTTGTTCACCATCGCCTTACCTACCGTTTCATCGCTGGACATTATTTGTGGCATGTGCAAGAGTGTAGCTGGCACTGTCCTAGCAGTGGTCGAAAAAGGAGGAAACGCGGTTGAGGTCACCAATTTGATTTTATTCTATAATCGTAAATTAGTCCCTTTCCACAGTATGAAGAGCACCAACATATATGGCGTGCCTTCGCGGCGCTGTTAATATTAGATTTTCGTTTCATGTATAGTCATTTTCGCTGCAGGTAGATGTTGTGTCGAGAACTGTTGCGCACATGTCTGGGGGTCTCTGCGACTTCAAAGTCTAAATTCGCCTCATACCCAGGAAACAGGCGGCCACTGTACTAGGGAGCCCTCTGGCAGTAGGCGCAGGGTACAGCACCGTGATATGTGAAATAGTGGTGTAGGTACGACTCCCCTCTCGGGGGAGTCTTGTTAAGACCTCGCTCCTATTTTCCAGCACCTACCTAACAATTTCCCACATCCAAGAATTTTCCTACTTTTCCCCAAAAATTTTGCTATCAACTATTAGGCGGGAGGAACACATTAAACATAAAGCAGGAAAAATCAACCGCAAAAGTCAACAACCGGGAAAAATTCCTCCCAGCACGGGCAAAGTGGCAAACTCCTCTCAAAGGCACATACGACCTCCCCCTCTCTTCCAACAACGAACAATACGACTCCCCGCCCTCCCAGTGCAAAAGTACGCCTCCCCCTCCCTATGTGTTTCACAGAACGATGCTGACAGTTTCTCAGCCTGGCCTCTCACCGTAGAACAAGCGAACACTAATGTGGCAATGCTGGGTTTTTCAATGAGGAGCGAACCCTTTATGTGGTACTGTATTACCTTTCACATTCTTCTATAAAGCCGATAAACAGATAGCGCTAAACCAATGGCCAAGGGTGAGCCAGATTGCGGCACGCGCGTGCTGACCAGGCGCAGCACGCTTTGTGCAGACTTATTTATACTCAAAATCCCTGAGATCGTGTGGGCACGGCTGCATGCTTCAACTTAATCTGAAGGAGTCCATGCTTCTGGTGAGATATTTTCATCCTGACAATTGTTGTCGTGTCGTGTCTCTGTCCAACACAGAACAAGATGACAGTTGTCCCAGACTGGAATATTCCACGAGTAACCAGTTCCGTTGTTCGAATGCCACGCCTACCCTCGCATAGGGATAAGGAGTAGCATTGTCGATAACCCAAGAGTGTGGGTATATTCCTGGAGTCACCCGGGATGAAGCATGCATGCAAAAAATTGCGGGATCAAACTACAGCTATGTTACTGACAACTTTCGAGAATATGTCAGCAGCTACACTCCTTATCCCTGAGACGGAGTAGGCGTGGCTTTTGAGCATGGCATAGGACGGGTTTCTCGTGGGATACTTCAATTTGAAACAACTGCTATCTTGTTCTGTGTTAGATGTAGACATGATTACGACTGCTCCAAAATGACAATATCTCACGAAAACCTGGGCCGCCGCCATTTTAAAATCAAGTACGCAGCCACGCCTACCCGATCTCAGGGGTTTCGAGTACACGTCCTTTGTTATTTCCTTAGCAAACACTGAAACCAAAACCCTGTTCGCGACTTGACTGACTCCATACAGACAGTTTAACTGAGTAGTTTCCAAATACACTGCGTTCCGTTTTCAATTTTTCTCAATTTTGTCCACCTTTTTGGCAACTGTCACATTTTCCCGGCTCGTCTTTTTTATCACTTGGCAGTTTACAACTTCATCCATCGTATGTCTGTACACAAAGAGTTGATGTATTATACGAAGTATATACAATATTTTTATATCATATGTATATGATAAAATCTCATTTGTTTATACTCAGCGCGCCACAAGTCGCGTCGATAAAAAGGCGTCGGCCATAGGAGCCGGTTAGCGAGAAAACGCCGCAACGGTTAACTGTTTCCAAGGAGGGAGGCAAGTCTCGTCCGAAGCTCTCTATGGAACTTCACAGTTTCAGGCAATCAACGATAAGTGCACAAAAAGCGCTCCAGCTTTTATGACTTCCATGTGCGAACTCATTTTTGGCAAAGTTGAAAGATTCAAAGGAAGGGCTCAAGTGAGATTTAAGCTTCTAGTTTCTCAAAGAATAAAGAAGGTTTCAATAGTTATAATAAAAAAACAGAGTCACAGAAAGGAAAGTGATTCAGCTTTACTAGATTCCATGATTGCCTAGGTATCCACCATGCTGGGCGTATATCATTAACCTTGTATGAGACGTTCTGTGGAGCATTCAGCGACACACCATTGGTTGGGAATTTTAGTCGAGTCGGGGTAAATAGCACATGTGAAACAGGAAAAGTCGCGAGACAATACGACCCCCCTCTACCAATTTTCAGATTTTCCCCAACTTCCTGCCCTTTTTTCCAAATTTCCCGAAAAGTTCCCTACTTTTCCCCAAAAATTTTGCTGTCGAGCGGGAGGGGGAGGTGCATATAATACGCGTGAAACAAGAACGTCACAAAAGCCAACCAGCACTCTTACAACGCCAAAACTAAATACAACCATCCCAGCCCAACAATGACCAAGTACGACTACCTCCCCCCCCCCTTTTAACGTCGTGAAGCGAGAAAAATCAACTATCTAAATAAATTCTTCCCAGCCCAAATGCGCCCCAGGGGATTTCCCAATAACGATGTGCTCTGCCATATAGACACAACTCTAGCACAACCCTTCACAGTTCTGCTTTATAGAACTCAACTATCTTTCTGGATATGCTATACTCTGCCCCTGTGAATTGTACCTAAATGGCGACGAAAGTGAATTTATAAGAGGATAGATCCTCTGTGCCGCGGACGGGTACTTAATTCACACATGTACGATCAAAAGAGGCGACCAGCGCGTTCACAATGCGCCGGCTCGTCAATCGGACACCCTATCGGGCTCACAATGTTCCTCCTGCGCTTGTGGGTGAAGCGGACCACCTTTTGAGAGCCATGAGCTCTTCCCTCCTATTCACGGCCCCAACGGCCGGGCATGTGACGGTAGGACCACGCGCCGTCGCGCGGCAACCGCGAGCATTCAAAAAAGGAGTCTCTGAGAGCATGTTGTCCAGAATGCATCATGACTGTCAAGTGATAAGGGACCCACCACTAAGCTTAATTAACCTGCGAGCAGAATCAGTGCATTTTTGTCTACACTATAACGGCTAATTGCTTTGTAATGTTATGCAAATAAAACAAAATCTAACGTAACGAAAACATAGGTCCTACCAGAGTAACGAGCGTATCTAAAAACTGATGCGAACATAATCTAATTGACGCAATGAAAAGGTGGTTCATCGCGAGCTTGCGCCTCATTGCAAGCACGCGATGTTTGCCGCGCGCGACGTCGCGTGATCCTGAAGTCTGTCCTCCCCCCCCTCCCTTCCCAGCACCCCAACAGTTGATGCACCATAGCACACCTTGAGAGTTCATAACCCGTTTGCAAAATGCAGGTAGGATTCGGCTTCCATATCTACAACCAACATTCCAAGCCAAGCGTTATGCAACACAATGCGGGTGGTAAGGTAGCATTCACACTTCGCGACAACAGGGTTTCGGTCGCAAAGTCTGAACGCTACCTAACAGTAAGACACCGCCTTCTTGAATGAATAGGGAGAGGCTGGTAAAAACACAGCTCTTTTTACCTTCGCACTTTATGTCATTACAAAAAATAAAAGCTTGCGTTTCTCCACTGCACATGATTGCAAAAAGGACAGTTCGGACTGCTTCTCTCTAGGATGAATTGAGCTTGGAGAACTAGGGAGTGATCGAACGGTTCAGGTGCCTAAACGAGTAATGCACACTTGAGACGTGTTGTCTATACCAGTTTCTTGTGCACTCTTAAGGTAGCGTTCAGATTCCGCGATGACGCGCGCCAACGAGCTGTAACGCTCGTAGACCCCCTACAATTGCAACAACGTTCCGATCCTCTGGACGCGAACGCAGCCGCAGAAGGGAATGGATAGGCGCCTCTGGCGCCGCCCTAGCGGCCAGTACTGACTGATACCAGATGCGTGATTAATGGTAAGCAACGCCTCCATAACCTCCCAACAAGTAAGCGGGAGATCATTTCCTATCTGCTGGGATCTATAGCATTTATAGCGCGCTACAGCGGTCGTCACGGAGCCTGAATGTCGCCTAAGAGAGCCATCAGAATACGGTTCCGACAGCAAGTAGTTACAAGTGACTTCTGTCCGCATTTCAGAGCATCACACCTGAACAAGCTTGTGCGAAGTTCAGAGCTTGTTCGATGACGGAAGAGACGAAACAGAGCCAGCCGGAGTCAGTGGTGGCGGGGAATGTCCAGTATTCGAAAGTCCTACAGCCAGAAAGTTCGGAAGAAAAGCAAGATCCACATGATCCACAGGATTACTAGGTGCATATAAGATGGTATATGCCTATATATTATGAATATTAATAAAGTAAACTAATGTATGTGTCGGGAATACGAGAGCACAGGTGAGTGCAAATTCCTCTAAGATGTGCCGGGCGCTCGATCTACATTCAAAGCAAAATCGCAATTCCGAAAGAAATTTTGTTGCGTGTCGCTATATATCACTCGAGACACGAGTTAGTCGGTACTGGTTTCAATATGGCGAGTTGGTTGTGGATGAATCCAGAATGAATGGTGTGGGAGGAGTGTAGGTGAGGGGTGCCTCTTCCCAACAGCATGCTGAGGGTGGGGTGGGGGAGGGGGGGGAGGTGTGGGGGTGTCCTAGTTTCCGGTTTTTCACCTCGAATTTTGCTTCGAGGTGGGGGGGGGGGCGGTGTAGTACCTTAAGAAACGAGGAAAAGATCACTAACAAAAGTCAGAAAACGATTAGAAGTTTTGGCACTATTTTACATTTTATGCTCCCAGTCATCGAAGATCAGGCGTTTTAGCCGTCTTTTTTCTCTTGTGGCAGATTTGCTGGAAACTTGGCTCGGGAAGGTAGTGTCGACCGCAAGAACAGAATATGCATCCGCTTGACCCGAAACCTCCTGGCGCCCGCGCCACGGGCGCCGGCGCCAAAATACTCGAAATCACCAAATTCGCTGAAAACTTGCTCCCAGGGGTAGTTTGACCCCCTGAACACGAATATCACATCCGCTCAACCCGAAACCTCCTGGCGCCCGCACCACGGGCACCGGCGCCAAAATACCCCAAATCATTGGCGCCTGTGGCGCGGGCGCCAGGAAGTTTCGGGCTGAGCGAATGTGATATTCGTATTCTGGAGGTCAAACTACCCCAGGAGACAACATTTGAGCAAAATCTGCCCACGGAGAAAAAAGTCGGTCAGGAACTGGCCTGATTTCGGATGACTGGGGCAGTAAAGGGTAAATAGTGCCGAAGTTTTTTCCAACGCGACGAATTTCTCTCAAAGGCACATACGACCCCCTCTCTCCCGGCGACTTAACACGAACCCCTCTCCTCAGCGGAAAGATACGACCCTCCTATGGGTTTTGCACAATGATGCTGTACCCTGGCAGTGAAATCGCCACACGCAACTGTTACTCACTGTGTAGAGGTTGGTCAGTGACGACGTAATTACTCGTTCAAAACAGAAGAAAATCTTGTCACACATCCAAGCATGAATGGCCGGAGTGTATAAGGCTAATATGTATGTCATGTCATGTTCCTGATAGCGCTATAGAGAAGAAACTGGTGCTCCCTTCTCTAGCAACATACTCGCCATTCACAATAAATCCACCGTAGAAAATCTAGCGACTACAAGACGGTACATGAGTTTGAGGCAGTTGGCACGATGGTTTCCTACTTAGCCTAAAATGCTAGTAGGGCGCTGTATAGTGGGGAAATGGCGAAAGAACGGAGTGAAACGGTCAAAATCCTGCGAAGAAAAAGCCTCCGTTCTGACTTGTAAATCGATTTCGGACGAGTTTCCCGTAGGCATCTTGCCAATCACCGCTACCGAAGATACGGCTGCATATGTGTACCCATATATGCATGCAGCATCACGCCGCTTCATACCAATCCCTTTGCTTCATAATTTGCTCAGCAAATGAATGAATACGAGCGTCAGAAACGGTCGTCCGTTTGTGGGCGGGCGGGCAAGGAAGGCGTTTGGGACGTAAAGTTGTTGCTCAATAGGGCGTTATAGAGGTACCCTCCTTGGAAAAGGCTTCACGCAGCGCCTGTCCGAGGTCACGGAATTCTGTTAAGCCAGTTGTACAAATCCTACACCTGTATAGCGATTTATCGTGCCAACTGCCTTTAAGTGTGGATGGTAGTAATACTATGTGATAAGATATAAACACAGTCTTTGAGAGACTATACCGATGGGACCCCATTTAGCTGAAGTGGTTGAGTTTCTGGCCATATCATTCGCTTTTAACACCAACTGTTTTCAACATAGCTGTCATCGGTCCTGAAAGACGTGAGTTTGCAATGGAGTAAAAAAGCTGGGACGAGTGCCGCAATTGACTGACGTAACCGTTCGTTCTGAGAACATGGTATCTGACAAGCAAAACGGAAAGTAGTAAAACGGCTCATCAGCTCGCGATGCGCCGCGCAGTGCAACACAGCAAGATGTGTACATGATATCACCACAAACAGTCGGGTAGTAATAAGCTGTCCCCACCTGGCCGCTTCCACCACTGGTTGTTCTCTTCGTAAATCGACCACTACCCGATCGCCATTGGTAGAGCAAAGCGGACGAGAGTAGGCTCATCCCGCCTTCGTCACGCAGTCCATTGCGGTGTTACAAACTATGCATATGTAGGACTGACTTGTCTGTTATTTGTAAGAGTAAAGATAATCTCATATCTATTTTTATTGACTAAAATCATCACCTTTCATTTGTTGTCAAGGTCTTTACCTTCAAAGCTTAAAAATTTGGCAGTGTGGAACTGTCTCCGCTTTGAATAACGGCGATGGCAGCAACGCTCCTCGTCGAACCCTATCAGTCATTATCTCTTTCTGTGACTCACCATTAGTGTCCACTCGATACATTACGTGTTGGGACTGACTTTCCATGGTTGCTGTGACCTGCGCTGAGTAATTAGGGACTCTTCTTTTAAAGCCCTCAAAGCATTCTGCGGACGGACAGAAGTACAAGCGTGCATATACACCGATACACAAAGATAGTGGTTCATGGAATAGAAGGATTCCGAATCGTTCTGATAAGCGGATATTGTTCAACACTCTGGGAACTGGTTGAGCACCATTTTACTTCAACTGCAGCGTTCTACTTGGTAGGTCCTCCACAGGCCAGCTCCTTTCATCATTATCGTCTGTAGCTCTGGAAAAGTGATTGTTTAGCAATTATGTTACCCGACGTCACACCCTGTTTTTATACGGAAGCAAGCAAACGTCGTGTTTTCCTCACTGTATCTTTTTCTCAATGGTATCAAAGGGGTTAGGAGGCCCACTAGTGAGGGAAGTATTAGTCTCTGCTTGCCCATATTATTAGGGTGTGAAATCCTTCAACTTGAAAACAATTACCGCGATCAAGGCGGGTAGTAGGTGCTCAATCATGAACCGGTAGCCCACAAGCAACTCCCCACTAGAACAACATACGAAAAAAATCTTGGCAGCACTCTGAACAGAGACCCCTTAGCAGTGGGGCGCGCCTTGGACGAGTTTGTCGGACGTCGGCAAGCCCAATCAGCAGGATTCGACGTGCAACCAATTCCCGGCAAGAGCACAGGAAATCACCCTACGACGCTCCAGGCAACGCTATGTACACACGCCATTCCTTTTGTAAGCCAGAGTAAAAGTAATCGTGGTTGCAATGGTTGCAATAATCACGCGTCTCTAGCTTCCTTTATCTCGCCGTTTGAGTGACGAAAATGGTATATTCTCTGCAAATGCAGACAAGGATGCCAAATGCACAGAGGTATTACTCGATCACGGGACTGTCTTTAACGCTCCAACGCCTGCTGAAATTGCGTTTACAAAGTTGCAGTGCTTGTTTAGTCCTGCGCACGAGAGAGGTCACTTTTCACTACTTCAAGAAACGTTGGGTGCTTCATCCACTATAGAGGAAACTCTTGAGGATTTCGTTGAAAACAGCTTATGTCACATTCATTTGTCCGCTCCTCCACGTGGTGCCACTGGCAACTGCACGCTCCTGCGGGCTGAACTGATCGCGAACATTCGAAAGCAGGCGACAGGCCTTCCAAGGAAAGGATGGTTGGTCGAAGTGGCCATTCGAAATGAGATGTATACTGCCCGGTGGGCCCTTGAACGCTGATTACAAATCTGCCCTCCATTTCTGCTGAACGATTCCCTGGACAAAGTTATGCAGGAATTTTGACCAGTCTAGGCTTCTGATGCGATATTTTCATCTCGACACAATTGTTGTCGTGTCTCTGTCCAACACAGAACAAGATGACAGTTGTCCCAGACTGGAATATTCCACTAGTAACCAGTTCCTTACAGTGTTCGAATGCTCCGCCTACCCGATCTCAGGGATTTCGAGTATATGTGAGGCACACCAGAAACCCCCAAATTTGCTAAAATCTGGAATTAGAGGTGGTCTGGTGCTCTGGAAATCATCACTGCAGGTATTTTTCATAAAAATGTCTTGTTCACATTCTGGAGGGGCAGGGTGTGCAGGACCTGCAACTCCCTTGGCGAGCGTTTTTACGCTGAGAGAATGAATTGTGCCATTTGAAAGATAAGGAGGAATCTGTAATTCCTTTTATTTGACTTTCCACCGACACGATTGTCGAGGAGAGCTGGAAATGTGCTGCCGAAGTGTTCCATGAGGCAGCTCAATCTGGACATGGCATCAAGAAGTCTAGAAGGCGTTCAACTGATAAGCAGCCGTGGGTGGACTAATGGCGATTCGCAAAGAAAGAAACGGTTTGCAAGAAGAAGAGGCGTTACCACGCGTTTCTTGACGACAAGTCAGCTAATAGCTGGCGGAGGTACATACAGGCGAAGAGTGCAGCAAAGAAGGCTCTGGCTGATGTGAGATCGAAAGACGTCAGTAAGGAGCTTGATATACGCGATGGAGAACGGCATCTTAGCATCTTAGTCAACCTGCCACGGCTTGACATCGTCAGACCTAAGATGTCGGAAACTTCCCTGGCGTCAACGACGGTGGCCGTCATTTGACTGGATCGAAAGAAGGTGCTGAGGCAATAGCATGGTTTCTTCGAGCATGTTCCGATGTAGAGCATACACATCCGGCCATCTCTTTCGTCTCCTCAGTATATGGTCCCGTTCAGAAAGTAACCGTAGAAGAGACGAAGGCGGCTCTCAGAAAGATGAAGTCAGGCAAAGCAACAGGACCTGACGACGTGGCAGCCGACTTGTGGAAGGCACGGTGCTGTACCCTGCAGAATGGTTGACGAATTTCCTTCAATCAGGTCGTTGCTGAGAAGGAGCCTTAAGGACTGGCAAGAGAGCACGACGATTCCGATTCGGGAAGAAGAAGGGCAGCCCTGCGGACTGCTCGAATTACTTTCGTCTGCTGTCACGCAGCACGAATATCCTTGAGCAAATTGTTGACGGCCATATTCGTAAAAGCTTTCTAACAATCAGGGCGGCTTTGTGGAGGGCTATAGCACCTTTGACGCCGTACATGCCGCTGGTCTTCTTCTAGAGGGAAATCGCGGAGTCAAAAGCCACTGCACCCAGCCTTTCTGGATGTGGAGCAGGCATTCGATCGTGTTCTGCGTGAAGTTATATGGCAACACCCCGAAAAGCCTGTTGAGTGGTGTGCATACTGTACTTCAGCTCGAAGAGCCGCGTACGAGTATTAGCAGGCGTTTTGCAGAAGTTTCCGATAACGGTCGGAGTACATCAAGGCTCCTCTCTCTCCACACCTTTTCGTGGTCGTCATGGATGCAATCTCGCTCGGTTGTCAGAAAGTATGGGCGTTCCGGTGCTCAGTGAAGATAATAGCGAAGTTGAGCAGCAGGTGCACGGCTGTTCTGATCGTCTGGCAAAGTTCGGCTGAACATCAAGAGAACAGAGTACGTGGCTCCATCAAGATTTCATGAAATCCACTGAGGCAGGGGAAGGTATCGACGGGAGTTTCAGTGCACCCTTTTCAAAGATGTTCCATTCCTCACTGAGGTTTGAGCAGTGCTGCCTGAGCAGGCTCACGGCGACCAAATACCGAGTGCCCAAGCGAGAAAAAAAAAACAACGAGCAGACAAGAGAGGAGAGATATGAAAGACATCAATGGGTATGATTACGACGTCTCCTCTGTTGCAGCGATGGGGTCTTAAAATGGCATGTGCCCTCTAACAATACGGCCATCATTATTTTGATTTTGCTATCCACATTCCAGCGGCGGAATCTGCAATATTCTGTGCCTGTCTGGTTACTATAACCATCTTCGGGAAACCATTGAGAATGGCTTTTCATCAATTGAACTGAGTTTCAGGTCATCAGCACTATGAAGCTCACCGTTTTCGCCATAATGGTCTTGTCCACCGTTTCCTTGCCTGCCGTTTCGTCGTTCAGAATAGTCATCACTTGTGACAAGTGCATGAAATTAGCCGGAGCTGTCCTAACACTTATAGAAAATGGAGAGAAAACGATCAAGGTCACCATTTTTATTCATTTCATAATCCTAAATTAGTCTTTCTCTGGCAGCAGCATATACGGCGCACCTCGGCCTCAAATGCAGCCATGGGAGAATTGTGCTGTTTATTTCACCTCTTGTCGTTTTCGCCATGAACATTGAGGCGCTAGGCTCAGGAACTGCTCGTACGTGTGTTTATGACTCTGCGGCGTTACAAGCTAATCTGCCTTATACCCCAGAAACAGGGTCACCTAGAAAATGGGAAGCCCTTTGGAGGACACCCACACCACACCGTGCATGAGCAGTGCCCTAAGCCCCCTCTCACCGTTGGATCAAGCGATACATTTCCACCCTTGCTTGGATCACCGTTGAAGAAGCGAACCTTGAAATAGAACTGCATCACCTTTCACGTTCCTTTGAAAGGCCGATGAACAAAGTAGCACTACTAACAGCTAAAATGGAGTATGTCTTCCAAAGAGGAAGCAGATAGTGTCTGAAGGTTTCTGTAGAACTTGGAACTTCACAGTTTCAGGCACTCAACTCTTCGTGCACGAGAAAAGCTCCGGTTCTTTTGGCTCCCATGTGCAGAGTCGTATTTAATGCAGCTGAAAAATTGCGAGAAAAAGCTAAAGTGAAGCCATCATTCCTGCTTTTTCAAGGTATAGAGAAGCTAACAATGGTTGCAGAAGGAAAAAA